>JAVJIF010000588.1:0-267542 GCA_038442645.1 Agave tequilana
TTGGTTTATGGTTGAGAGATACCACCAAGTTGTAAACCCTCCTTTCTTTGTGATATCCCTCTAGTGAGAGGTGATTGTGTTGTATCCCTCTTAATGAAGAGGTGATTGTTAGAGTGGTGTTTGCATCCCTCTAGCGAGAGGAGATTGAGTTGTAATCCCTCAAGTGTGAGAGTGAATGTTGTTAGTGTGGCTTTGTGCCTATCCCTCATTTGTGAGGTTGATTGTTGTTTGGCTTTGTGTGCCTATCCCTCATTTGTGAGGTTAATGTTGTTGTTTGGCTTTGTACCTTGCCTCTAGTGAGAGGTTGTATTTGAGAGAGGAGTTGTGTAGTCCCAAATTGTATTTGCCCAAAATCCTCAGTGGAGGTTCCCTATGTGGGTGCTCGAACCTCAAAACATATCCTTGTGTTTGTGTTTGATCCACTTTCTCTAACTCTCTCTTATATTGTGTCTTACATTATTTCATATTGTTCATATCATTTATATGCTTGGTATTGATTGTGTGTGTGCCTCACTTGTGTTGAACCAAGAGAGCTCATATAGCACCTCAACTCTTATTTAGAGGAATTTAGAGGAGATAGTTCAGAGCCCTTCACCGGGTATTCAGCTACAATCTTTGGTTACACTAAGTGTGTTTCAATTAGTTTTTAATTTTGCATCATTTATCATTAGATTAGTATTACATCTATTCATCCCCCTCTAGGTGTACTTTCAATTGGTATCAGATTCTACGCTCCTAATATTAGGTTTAACCACCTAAAAGTGAGATCTTGATTTTGCTAATCCAGATTTGCATTTGAACACACATAGTTTGCACTCATGAATAGCCCTCCCATGTTTGATATCTCAAAAATTGATATATGGAAGGTCATGATGAGTTGGCATTTAAAAGCCATAGGTTTTAAAGTTTAACTTGCCATTACCAAGGAATCCTACCTTAGTAATAGCAAGCATTTAGAGGCCAATGGACTAGCCCTAGAGGCACTTAGAAAATCATTTAGCAAAGAATATTTAAACATGATTTCTCATTATGATTCTGCCTTTACAGTATGGAACATCTTGATCCCACCAAAGCTTCAATTGCCAATCCAAGTGGAGAAGGAATCTAGTAGAGAAGAGTCCGACCAACGTGCTTCATGGTCCAAGGGAATGACTCCCTTGAGGTACATTCGGATACTCAACTAGATAGTGCTAGTTCTTCTTGTGATGAATATATTGATGCTGATGCATTAAATGAAGAACTTTCCATTGTTTGTGAAAAATTGTTAGAAAAATATAAAGCTTTGAAAAAAAAAAAGTTTTGAACTTAATAAAAAAAATAAGGATTTGGTTTCAAATCTTGATGTGGCTTTGCAAGAGAAGGTTGAGATTTCAATGAACGTGACTCATTGAAGTCCCATTTGAAGTTGCACTTAATGAAAATAAAATTTTGAAAAATAAAAATAATTGCAATGATATTTTGAAAAAAATGAGATCTTGTCTTCAAAACTTGATTTTACTTTAAAAAATGAGATTTTGAAAAACAAAATTGCTTCTATTTCAAAAGAATTGGATTTGGTTTCAAAGAAAAATGTCCTTGAAAAATGATTTAGATTCTCATGTTTGCCATGCTAGTATAACTTCACCACCTAGTGTATCTATTGCATGCACCTCTTCTCTAACATTGAAAATGATATAAATATTTTGAAAAAAAATGTTGATTGTTTGGGCTCCACTTTGAGCCAATGTGCCATGAACCACACACGTTTGGAATCCATATTTCGTAAGAAACAAGTTCTACCTATGCATGCACACAAACCACGGCATACACATGCTCCTCACATTCATACACACTACACTATGTATGCTCATGTGTACACTTATACACATTGAGGACATAAAGGCCACCTTGCAAAATTTTACTTTGATAGAATAAAGATTCAAATTTTGCAAATAGACTTGTTTGGGTTAGGAAAGGAGCTAACCCTCATGGACCCAGAAGAGTATGGGTACTAAATTCACCCCTATGACATTTGATGTAGGTGTAGGCTCTCATTTGACGTAAGAGTGATGGTACCTTGAGGTAGATGCGTTCCGAGCTTAATGGTGACAATGTTAGATGCATCACTTTCAAGGGGAGTTTGGTGGGAAGACCACCTTGGCTTGGAGATCTAGAGATTACCTCTAACGGTTTTGGTAACTATCTCTAACTCCCATTTATGTTTACATGCTTTCATATGATTAATTACTAGCATGTCATGTTTTTTTTATTATTATGATAAATGCCACGATAATTAGATTTGTAACATACATGTATAGTATTTGAGATATAACCATGTTCATATGGATTATTACTTTTGTGTTCTCACTTTAGTTTAGCTAACATGTATATCATAACTCTAAACATGTGCATTCATATAATGATTATATTAGTTTATGTTTTATTTTAATGCTTCATGATTTGATTACATGTTTAGATCTAACTTTCATTAAAACTTGTGTATATACTTGTACAACTAATGAGCCACAAATAGATTATTATATGTTTGTGCCTAAATGCTCATTTGTACCCATTAGATATACTAGCATAGCCTAGTTTGATGATTCATGCATTTTGACTTGTATTCCTTATTTTTTGACATGTTTTTCGTGATGATATGTTTTAGCTTCATGTATATGTTAACTTTGCCAAAACTATTAAATATACATGTATAACCTTGAGTCATTTGCTTTCATGCAAAATCTCTTTATAGACTCAATTGTGTTTGGATATGTATGCATACCTTTAGTTTTGACAAATCATACATATAGCATGAAGGATTCTTAGTTTTGATGATTTTTTTAAGGAATTTCACATTGAGCTTAAATGCCTTATTTCCATGATGTTGATTGCATGACTTGTACACTTACATTATTTAATGTTTTCTTATGAATTTGTTTTCATGAGTATGATATGTGCTGTATAGATTTTGAGTGTTGATGGTCGTGTGACTTACATGTTTTTCATAGAATATATTCTTATTTTATTCCTTGGTTGAAGGATTTCGTACTAGTTTTCAACATTATCATAAAACTAGTTGCGTTATTCTTCATTTGGTAGAGTTTTTAATTATGCTAAAATTATTTTCAAACTTATTTTGAAAATCACTACCTATAATGGGTGGTTGGATGGCGATCATGCCTTGTATGCTTAATTGAAAATCATTTTATCATGTGCATGAATAGTGTGGTTCTTTATGAGTTATACACTTGATCCTCATTATGTTTTCAATTGGTATTATAATTGATATCTATTTTGTATACTCATATTTTTCTATATATGTATGCTTCAACTTCAAACAATATCAATTTAGATTGATATTTACATTTTCATACATATATATATATATATATATCTATATATATCGTGCTGTGTGTGTGTGTGTTGTGTGTGTGTGTGTTTTGATTGTGCTTACTATATTTTTATATCTTTGAGCATAAATTTGTTATGCTAAGCTTGATTTAGTCCTTAATAACAATTATTTTCAAATTGAATACAAGCTTATGCATCGCTTATTTGGTATTTCATAAAGGGGGAGAAATTCATGTTTTACCTTTCAATCGGTTTTGTTTACCATTGGTATCTTACTCCCACTCTTTATGTTGAAAAATGATATCTTAGTTTTCATTTGGTTTCCTACGCTCTAATGAAAATTATTTTCAATTGGTATATATTTCATTTCAATATTGGTATCAAAAATCTTAAATTGATATTATTCTCTATTTGGTATCTTTATTGCAAAATAATTTTAGTGTTTAACTAAAAAGATTAGTTTATGTTTTTCAATTGGTATCAAAAGTGTAAAATATTTTCAATTGGTATAAATTTTTACAATTGGTATCAAGATTTCTAATATATTTATATTTTCAATGGTATAAAAATTTTTGTTGGTTTCTTCAAAATGTTTTTTTATTTTTCAATTGGTATCATAAATGGTATCATGATGTTTCGATGTATACCTTCATACTAAATTGATATATTTTTAAATGGTATCATAATGTTTTGATTTGTATTGCTTATATGCAAGGGAAGCTTAACATCTTCTCTATATATAGATTCATGTTGAGTGTATGTCATATTGAAGTGATTGACCTTTCTTTGGTATGTAGTATGCGTGTGCAGTAGGAGCTTCACATCTCCTTTTATACATTACATATTATATTTTATGCGGTTAGGGTTTAGTCATCTCTTTCATATAAATGCATGTATGCAGTGGGAGTTAACTTCATGTCTCTCCTCTTCATGAATGTATACAGCATATACACCTTTATTGTTTTAATTTATGCAAAAAGGGAGAAAAATATTATTTATGCCCTTTATTGTTTGTACCCCTTTGTTGATGAATTGACAAAAAGGGGGAGAGATATTTTGGAGTTTTATATATGTATGTTTGTTTATATGCATGTTTGTTTAAATTTGTTATCTTTTATCATTAGTATCAAGAGCATCTTTTGTTGTATCAAGAGTTTTTGTTGGTATCAAGAGCAATATTTTTTTAAGAACGTTTTTCTTTTAAAATTGGTATCAAGAGCATGTTTTTTCATTGGTACTAAATATCATGTTTATGCATATTTATGTTGAGCATTCATTGAATACCTTATTGTTTATTACTATGCATGAGTTAAGGGGGAGCTTCTATGAAGCTTAACTTTAATCCATGCATATATAACTCCATGAGTTTTGTCATCATCAAAAGGAGGGAGATTGTTGGCCCAGAGGCCCTTCACTCAAGTTTTGATGATGATTAACTCATGTAGTTATAGTTACTAATAATCTTGTGATATTTAGTTTCAGATATTTGATCAAGATATTAGTAGATAATTAGTTTCAACAAAGGTATCTTGGAGCTTTCACATGGTGATTCAAGAGCTTGAGCGTCAAGTTCACATCTAGCACTCGGTTGGAATCAAGCTAGGTGGATCACGTTTGGATCGAGTCGACTTGGAGATGGAGTTCTACAAGAAGACATCGATTTGTTTAGTTTAAGATTGGTTTAGATCTTGTGTTAAAGATTAGATAGTGTTGATATGCTCAAGTTCACAATACACACACATTATTTTAAGTTTATTGGTATTTGGTTTTCGGTTTAACCAATATTGAATTTCATGTCAAAAACATAGATATAAATCTTTATATCTATATTGGATTCTATCCACATACAATATGCCTAAAAGTTGTTTCAATATCATGTTTTCGTATTTACATGTGTTTTAGAAAAATTAGATTTCCATTTCAAGTTCAAGTTTTGGAAAATACGGATTTTGGTTTAAGGCAAATTTTCAAGAACACAAAAATGTTTCAAATTGTTTATAATGTGTGTTGATTTTAGTCACGCATATTTGTATTTCAAAGATCTAATAAGAACTGATTTTTATGAAATTATATGATTTTATAGGATTTAATTGAAGTCAAAAACCTAAGTTTTTAATCCCTAAAAAGTTTGACCTGGCTATCTGCCGGTCGACCAGACCAGTCGACCGTAGCAGAAGTCGGTCGACCGGTCCAGTCGACTGACGTGCACGCAGCCATGGGCTGGTGGGCCAGTCGACCGTCCGAGAGCTCTCCTCTCTGGAAATGGCCCTGGTCGACCGGACCAGTCGATCGGCAGAGAGTTGCTGCTCTCTGTATCCAGTCCCGGTCAACTGGGCGGTTGATCGGAGGCACAACGGTCAGAAATCTGACCGTTGGGCCGGTCGACCAAGCGGTCGACCAGAAGGGCAAAACTGCCCTTTCCTGCTGCCAACGGGCAGAATTTTGGGGGCTATATATACCCACTTATTTGAGCTGATTTCTACAAGAATTTTTAGAACAAAATTTTCCATCTTCAGCAAGTTTTTAAAAGAGTTTTTGTGCCAAAAGATTTGATCTTTATTTGTTTTTAAAAGAGTTGGAAAATTAAGAAAAGGAGAAGTCTTTGGGATGATTTTTGATCTTCATTTTTATATTTATTCTAGAAGTTTTCCCAAGAGTTTTTCTTTGTGATTTTGATTTCCAAACTCTTTGTTTTTCTCACACTTGAGCTATCTATCTATCCTATCTATTAGGATCTTTATTTTGTGGTAAAATTGGTTTGTGGTTGAGAGAACCACCAAGTTGTAAACCTTCCTTTCTCCGTGATATCCCTCTAGTGAGAGGTGATTGTATTGTTATCCCTCTTAGTGAAGAGGTGATTGTTGGAGTGGTGTTTGCATCCTTCTAGTGAGAGGAGATTGAGTTGGAATCTCTCAAGTGTGAGGTGATTGTTGTTGGTGTTGGCTTTGTGCCTATCCCTCATTTGTGAGATTGATTGTTGTTTGGCTTTGTGCCTTACCTCTAGTGAGAGGTTGTATTTGAGAGAGGAGTTGTGTACTCCCAAATTGCATTTGCCCAAAATCCTCAGTGGAGGTTCCCTATTTGTGAAGTCCTGTGTGGACGAGTCGGTGAAAATCCTTCTGTGTGAAAGCGGGGACGTAGAGCTAGGTGCTCGAACCTCAAAACATATCCTTGTGTTTGTGTTTGATCCACTTTCTCTAACTCTCTCTTATATTGTGTGTTGCATTATTTCATATTGTTCATATCATTTATATACTTAGTATTGATTGTGTGTGTGCCTCACTTGTGTTGAACCAAGAGAGCTTCATATAGCACCTCAACTCTTATTTAAGGAATTTAGAGGAGATAGTTCAGAGCCCTTCACCAGAAATTCGGATACACTCTTTAGTTACACTAAGTGTGTTTCAATTAGTTTTAATTCCGCATCATTTGTCATTAGATTAGCCTTACACCTATTCACCCTCCTCTAGGTGTACTTTCAAAATGCACCTTCGTGACCGTAAAATTTTGACTAAGGGTTCTTTCACTCTAGCTCTTATTCCTTATTTTATTTATTTTTTATATTTTTGGTGCTATTATTCCTTAGTTCTATTAGGCTTTCTAATATGCTCATGTAGTGAGCCTTTAATCGGTGACTCCCAAACCGGACGGTGGTCTTAGGGCATCGGGTGAGAAAACACCCCAAGGACTTAAGGACTAGAGCAAACAAGGCCACAAAACTTAGGATTTAATTATTTGAACCATTTTTACACGTGAATACTTATACTTTATGAGGCACAAAGACCCAACTTAATCAGAGGATTTTTGATATTAATATATTTTGTTCTTTTTTTTTCTTTTTTTAATATATACGGCATAAGAATCTTTGTTCTTGAATTCTAAGTGTGTAAGTGTATAAAGCATGCATATTTCTTCAAGGTAAAAATCAAGACTAAATTCTTTTTAAATTTTCTTCCTAACTCTAGAAATTAAACAAATAATCTTATTTTGACCAAGTATAAGAAATCCTACTTATGATTCTCTTATTCCTTAAAATTGATTTAGTTTCTTACAAAAAATATGTCAAAATATTGCTCTCTTTTCAAAAAGTTTTTTTAAAGAAAGAAAAATGTTAATTTTTATTATTTTAAATAAAAAGAAAACCTATGTTATGTTAGAATCCTCCCCCCACACCTATCTCTTGCATTGTCCTCAATGTATGAATGAATGCATTGATGCATGAAAAAGAAGAAAGGGAAGGAAAATATTACTTTCAAGTGGTGGTTCCGGTGATGGTCGGATTGGGTTAAGCGTTCCTACCCAATCAAAATAATGTGGTGGTTTATGAAAGCCATCTTTATTGACCTTTTTTCTGTATACATAATTACAATCCCTAATATGAATAGGATCATGAAAGATCCTATCAAGAAACTTATTCCCTTTACATGACCAGTCTTGAAAATCATCACTGAGTCATGGTCAATACATATGTCCAACTAAAGAATGTGACTTGGTGGAATAATTGACTTGGATTCAAGAGTAATAGGTTCAGGAATCATTACTAACTCAGGAAAATTAACTTTGGGATCTAGAGTCTGTTTTGGTTCAAGAGTTAAGTCTAAATCAAAGAATTGAAATCACATTCTTCTCCCATCAGTGGAATGTGATTATCTAAAATTAGTGATTCAATTTCTAGATCTATGGGTACAGGAATAAATGTCAGCTCCAAACATTGGTCCAAGTTGGTAATGATACTGGAGTTAACACAAAGTCAAAAATGAAAATTGAATCGCAAGGTTGGGGATCGGAGTCACATTCACATTCAAGTTCAATCTCATTGAATAGAAAACTTGCCAATTTGTTCAAGGTTTGGAATTGATCAAGCTCAAATTTATGTGCTGAAATTGAGTCTTGATCAATGTCTCCAAGACACCAAGATTCTTCATTCCTATCGGGAATGGTCTAACATGTGTTAGGTAGAGTTTTCTCATTCCTTTCTTTTATTATATTGATTAAATGATTAATTTGTACTTCTAGCCTATTAACAGATTGGTTAAAATTATATTCGGACTGAATCAGATTTTTCATACTCCTATTTGAGTCCATAGATTCTTCTTATTATTGTGGGACTTGGAACATGGAGCAAGGATCTTGGATTTGGGAGTCTTATGGGAATTGTAGTCCATCATTTTCAGCTTTTGTTCTTAGAACTCAATCATGGGTTTTATACTTTTCATAGCCTCAGATTTTCTTCTATTGGTTAATCATGACTAGGAAAATTATAAGCTGAATGTTGGAATGGTGGTTGACAATATGACTTGGGGGAGTTGTATCCCTATTGACTCTATGAAGAGTAGTGTGATGATTATTCCAGTCTTGTTCATAGTTTTGGGACTGGGGCATGTATTGATTCAGATAAGACCAATCTGACACACTTGGTTGGTTAAAGTTATGATATGCCGGGTTGGTAATATCTGAGTCAAAAGAGGTCGCAGTGTAATATGCATTACCATTAAAATTGAAAAAAATATTGTTATAAGCCATATCACATAATAAATGTAAAAAACAAACAAAGAAAAATAAAAAAATAAACAAAAGAGAAAAATCTAGCCTAAGTTAGGGTAGACCTTAGTCCTAGACGACTCCTAACTGGTTGACTTCCATGGGAGTATATTGTAGAATCTGACCACAAGTTAATCAGCCAGGTAGGGGCAAGATTGGTGAGAGGTATCTGCGCTAAAAAGCGACGGACCTAATTAAGCCAAAGCACCAGCCTTCGGGGTTTCGCTCTTCAATCCCCAATCTTTGACACCGATTTGGCAAGAGTCAAATTCTAATCAACTTCCCCCTTATGTCAGTCTCCAATTTGAGTTTGAGATGTCCCAAAGGCAAACATCTACTCAGTTTTAGTTAGGCATGAGTTAGTGAGTGAGGAGATTGTTTATGGATTAAGGGAGGATAATAACTTCCCCATCTTATCTTGTTTATAGGACAAGCCTTTAAATCAATTTAGTGCAACGTGTACATATAGAGAAACACTTAAGTAATGTAAACAATTCAAAAGTGTTCCTATACTACATGATATGCACACGTACCTTTGCTCTAGTGCTCTTCAATAGTAATGTAAAATATAAATAAATTAGACACGTGTCTAAATGCAAAGTCTAAACCATTTTTAGCATTTAACAAACACCAATTTACTATTGTGATAGAAAGTATGTATAGTGAGTTAAATAAGAAAATAAATAGCTGTAGAAATTTAGTTTTGTAATTCAACCAAACTGTAAAAAATATAGGTTAGTAGTTCACTCAGATTGTCGCGTGAATGCAGCAAATCTAAGGGCTTTTGGGCTCTGCTTTCTTAAGTAGAGTCCAGGGTCACTTATATATCCAATGCAGCAAAAATTTCCCTTTTAAACCTGTACACTAAGAACAGAGAAGAAAGTTAATCAATAATGTAAACAAAAAAGAGTTACTTACCGTCCCTCCCCGATAACGGCGTCAAAATTTGATTGAGTTGAAACCTGCACATAGAAAATACAGAATTTCAGAATTTATAATAGGTAGTGTAAAGTACTCAATGCTACCGCTATAGCAAGTGGCTATACGGGTCGTGATTCACAAGGAGGGACTAGCGATGGAAGCTTTTTGAAAGTTCTCTTTAGTTCACTGGAAATGGTTAAATTTTTTTTAGTTCTTGAAAAGAAAATAAAAAAAGAGTTATAGTTAAGTTAAGAAGAAAGTGGTAATTGAAAAGGAAGAGAAAATAGGAAATGATTTTATACAAAGAAATTAAAAAGAGTGAATAAAAGAGTTGGAAGATGGTAGTGATCTAAACTAAAGGATTAAAGAAAGAAAAAAAAAGAACTTAGTTACCTCTTTCGGTTGATAACTTACCTTGGATCGGTGGCACGTTTACCTTGCTTTGGAGACGAAAAACGTATAATCTATAAGATCGAGCTTAGTCCCCATTCGCATTATATCATCAAAACGAATACGAATGAAATGATACAGAATCTTGAGGAGGAGATCATCATCATGAAATATCGGTGGCAAACACACAACAAAGTTATACCGATGCTACTAGATTGCTTGGATACTCATCAAAAACCAAAATAGAAAAAATAGAAAAGAGTAGAAGAATATAAAAATAAAGAAAATATAAACAAGTTACCTTTTTATTGCTTGTAGAAATGATGAAAGAAAGGAGGAGATTATATCGGTGTCACTCTCAACATAAATCTCTCTCTCTCTTAGTTACATGAATCTCAGTCTAACCATGCTTACAAAGAAATAAAAGTAATATGAAAAGAAAAATAAAAATCTACACCAACCTAGAATGAAAACTAGCCTAAGAATCTTTCTCTGCCTAGTTGCTCTCTTCTTCAGCAAAATTTCTGATATTTATAGGTAAAATCCCAGAGGGGAGAGGAGTAGATATGGGAAGCAAACACTCCTCTTATCTCAACCAAATGGCCATGAAAATGCGGCTGGATGTGGCTATTTGGCCACATCTCTGGGGAGATTTGATAGCGTTAGATTTTATCCCCCTTTGTCTGGCTGAATTTGCTGTTTGGTCTCTAATTTGGATCTGATCTTCAGTGGTTCTCAAGCTAACCGATTTGAATTCATATATATCTAAATTAACTGATTTTATTTGATGTGATCCTCCCTGATATGTGTTGATCTTCAGCTGAAATCATCTTTATCCTCCTGAATATTTATCTCCTCTTTAATTAAGATTTAAATTAAAATTAAAGTAAGCTTTTGGGCGCATTTCGTTTCCACCTTCATTAGTAATGGGCCTGCACATTCTTAAATAAAAATAAGACTAAATAACAGGGTTTATTTGATATTAAATATGACAATGGGATAAAATATATATGCAAAATCAGTGACCAATCATAATATTAATGAACAATCACACCCCCACACCTATCTTTTACTTATCTGCAAGCAAAACAAAAAAGAAAAACTAAACTAATTTAAGCTAACTCACTTTTGTAGGAATCACGGTTGCACTTAGCACGCGCAACAAGCCGTTAAACTTTTAGATTACCCCTAGAGGACGATTTTTGTCTCGTGAGGATTTTCTGTGATTTGCACCGACAAAATCCATAAAAAAAAGAAAAATATAGTGTTAGTATTCTCGAAATTTTATTTTAAAAAAAGAATATTTGAAAGATTTTTGCAAAAATCAAGCAATCTATAAGTCTTAGGATTATTCATTCCTTGCTTTGTCTCTTTGCAAAAACTTGTTATCTGTTTAGGTAAGCATTGAAACTATATTTCTAATCTAATCTATTATTTTACCTAAGTCATATGCACCTTTGTTACTGTAAATGTTTTGACTAAGGATTCTTCAACTCTAACTCTTGTGTCTTATATATTTTTTTTTTTTTTTCTTTTTTTATGGCAATAATATTCTTAATCTTATTAGGCTTTCTAATTCGCCCATGTAATGAGCCTAAAGTCAGTAACTCCCAAACCGGACGGTGTTAGAACACCGGGGTGAGAAAACACCCCTCAAACTTAAGAACTCGAGCAAACAAGGCCACAAAGTTAAGGATTTTTATTTGTAATATAAATCACTTTAAGGTATGAATACTTATACTTTATGAGGCACAATTACCCAGCTTAATCTGAGGATTTTTATTTGTTTATTTATATAATATTTTTTCTTTCATAAGGCATAAGAATCTTTGTTTTGAATCCTAAGTGTATAAGTGTATTAAGAATGCATATTTCATCAAGGTAAAAATAAAGACTAAATTACTTTTCCAATTTTCTTCCTAAACCTAGAAATCAAATAAATAATTTTATTTTGACCAAGTATAAGAAATCCTAATTATGGAACCTCTAATCCTTAAAATTAACTTAATTGTCTAAAAAAATAAATCAAAATATTGTTTCCTTTTTCAAAAAGTTTTTAAAGAAATTTTTTTAGAGATTTTTTTATGTTCATAAAAACCTATGTTAGTATGTTAGTGAACCCTCACCCACACCTATCTCATGCATTGTTCTCAATGTATGAATGAATGCATATATGCATGAAAAAGAAAAGGAAAAATGTTACTTCAAGGTGGTGGTTCATATGGTAGTCAGATTAGACCAAGTATTTCTGCCCAATCTAAATAACATAGTTTCAAGGAACTCACCTTTGATGATCTCTTTCTTATTTATAATTTTACAATCCCCAATAAGAATAGGATCATGGAAAATCCTAATATGAAAAGTATCACGGTTATATGACCAATCTAGGAATATCATCTCGAAGTCATAATGGTAAATACCTAAGTCCAACAAGGGAATGTAAGTCGGTGAAGTGATTGATTTGGACTCAAGAATAAAAGGTTCAAAAATCAATACTGACTCGAGAATATGACTTAAATCAAGTTTAGGTTCAGGAGTCAGATTTAGTTCAAAATTTGGTTCCAAATCAAAAAATTTTAAATTCACATTCATTTTCCATCAATGGAATGTGACTATCCAAAATAGGTGATTCAATTTCAAAATTTATAGGTACGGGAATCAATGTTGGTTTAGGAATTGGGTCCAAATAAAGTAAGGATACTAGAGTCAACAGAGATTCAAAAATCGAAACTGAGTCACAAAGTTGAGGATCAGATTCACATTCACAATCAAGTTTAATCTCATTAAAGTGAAAACATGCCAATTGGTCAATGGTTTGGAATTGATCAAGTTCAAATTGGTATAATGAAATTGAATCTTGGTCAAACTCTCTAAGATATCATGATTCTTGATTCCTATCTATTGGACTAGGGCAATCGGGAATGGTCGAAAATGTGTTAAGTAGAGTTTACTCATTCATATCATTTACTATGCTGATCAAATGACTCATTTGTGCTCCTAACCTATTGAAAGAATAATTTTGGTACTGGATAAAATCATTTTGGGATTGAATCAAGGCTTCTACACTCTTTTCCAAGTCAATTGGTTCTTCATTTTGTTGTGGGGGGACATGGAAATGGACTAGGGATCTTGGATTTGGAAATTTGGTTAGGGCATTGAGTCCGTCATGTTTTAAAATTATCGCTCGGACTCATGCAAGGCTTCCATACTCTTTTTCCAGTCAATTGGTTCTTTTATTGGTTGTTCGGGAAAAAGAATATATGAAGATAATTGTTGGAAAGGTGGTTGACAATATGTCTTGGAGGCGTTGTATTCACATTGACTCGATGAAGAGTAGAGATAATTATTCCAATTTTGTTCATAATATTGGAGTTGGGACATATATTGATTAGGATAAGACTAATCTGGCATACTTGATTGGTTAGAGTTATAAAATGTCAGGTTAGTAATATATAAGTCAAAAGAGGTCAGGGTGAAATGTGGATTACTATATGCATTAGAAAAATTACAGTTATAATTCATATCATACAAGAAATACCAAAGCAAACAAATAAATAAACACACAAAGAAAAGAAAAAATCTAGCCTATGTTAGGGTAGATCTTAGACCTAAATGACTCTTAACATGTTAGACTGTCCACGGGAGGTATATTGCAGAATTTGACCACACGTTAATCGGCCAGGTCAGGGCAAGATTAGTAGAAGTTATCCGTATACGAGCAACGGGCCTAATTAAGCCAAACCACTAGCTTTTAAGGTTTCACCTCTTAATCCTCGGCCTTAGACAAAGATTTGACAAGAGTCAAATTATAATAACTTTTCCCTAGGTTAATCTCATTTTGAGCCCGAAATGTCCCTAAGGCCAAAGTCTCCTCAGTTTTAGTTAGGATAGGTTAGTGAGAGAGGAGATGGTTTGTGGGCTAAGGGAGGGTCATGACATCCCCACCTTATCTTGTTTATGAGATTTGCCCTTAATTCATTTTCGTGCGACGTTTGCAAATAAATAGATAAGTAATTACTTAAAGTAATTGTAAATCACCCAAAATGTTTCGTAATCTAGATGCAATGCAGCGTATCTTATCTCCAGCACTCTTCAACAAGAATTTAAAATAAAATAGAGTTAAACGAAATGCCCAGGATGTAACATCTAACCATGTTTTAAACAATTACACGTATGAGTTACAGTTGAATTAAAAATAGTGTGCAAAATAAATTGACAAACTGTAGAGTTACTTTCTATAGTTGCCAACTTCCTGTAATCTACTCTTGCATACAAAAACAAAGAAGAAAAATTAATCACTTAGTAATTAAAAACAATATCGTTCCCTCTCCGACAATGGCGTCAAAATTTGATTGTGAAAAAAGCTAGAGAGTTAGAATAATGTTATCTAAAAGTAAAAGGAATCTCTAACTTCTGGCAATTTAACGTGATAGCAAGTGGCTAAGCGAGTCGAATCCACTAGGAGGAATGCGATGGAAGCTTTTTGGTAGATTTACTAAATTGGTTAACGTTCTTCTTTGTTTTGAAAAATAAAAGAAAAGAATCCTAAGTTAAAGTTAGTAGAAAGAAGATATAGAAAAGATAAGTATTTGTATTTTTGATTTTCTTTTAAAAGAAATTAAAAATAAAAGAAATTCATACTAAGTATTTCACAAGAGAACTTACCTCTTCAATTGTTTGTCTAACCCTAGATCATTGGCGACAGTTTACCTCGAGTTGGTGGCGATCAAAGTATAGCCCATAAGATTAGAGTCTGTTCCGTCTATATTATCATCAAAACTCAAAGACAAGCATGAAATAAGAAAGACTATGAAAGCAAATTTATCATCATGAACTATTAATGGCACTCACAAAGGCAAGGTCATTTCGAGCTATTAGATTCACTTGAATTGAGACATCGAGACAGAAGAGAGAATTAAACATGAAGAAAATAACACAAGAAATAAAATAAAAGTAACTTTAGATTAAATCAAAAAACAATAAGAAAAAGGATGAACTTACATCAATTGTCACTTTTGACTCTACTCTCTCTTTTTCTTATTGTAGGATCTAAATACAATGGCAACACAAACAATAAAATAAAGATGAATAGCGTTTAAATAAAATACTTGCAAGAAAAAGAAAATGCACAAAATAAATCTCAGAAAGATGCAAATGCAAACACAAGAGATTTTATCCTGTTTTGGTTCTCGTGACCTACGTCCAATCCCCAAGCAACCCACTTGAGATTTTTCATATCCTAATTTTTATACACCCAAAATCAACGCTTTGTACACCACTTGACAAAATAACCTTTGTCAATCTATACAACTCTTCTCTACATCAAGAAGACAACAACTTGTACAACTCTTCTCAACACTAAGAAGATACTTTTGTACAACTCTTCTCTTTGAATGATTACAAAGTATCCTATAAGCCTTGAAACTTGTATGTGAGCGTGAAAAAAGTTTCTCAGAATTCTTCACAATAGAATTGGAATTGTGTGATGAAATAAAAGTGAAAAATAGTTTTTATAAAAATAGAAATTTTCAACAGAGTTTTGGACAGAAAACTAATATTTTGAATTGGTGTATTCATCCTATAACAACATCCCTATTTATAGGTGAAATCAATGGTCAGTTAGAGAAGTAATAAACTCAAATTTGAAAATAAGAACGTTGGATAAACACCAGAATATCTATAACTGAATAACAGTCAGAAACTATCTATAGTCGACTAGGGTATGAGATTGGTCGACTAATAGAGCAAGTTTTGCCTGGGTTAGTCGACTAGCAAATATATCAAGTCGACTACATTAAGACTGACATAGAAAGATAAGTCTTTAAAAACTAAAATTAGTCGGCTAGCAGAGTTGATAAATCGACTAATATTAGTTACAGTTAATAAACAGAGAGATAACATATATCTGTGAAAAGACTTAGTTGACTATATAAAGGAGCAAGTCGACTAGAGGATATATAAGTCGACTAGACTTGGGGATAAGTCGACTATATGACTATATTGTGTGTGTAATCAAGGCTTTTAACAATCTATAAAAAATACATAAAAATAGTCAATACCCTTGAGTAGTCTTGAGCAATTAGAACTCAGTATTAGCTTTTGAGATTTTGCTCCAATGAATTTGCATCACAATTATTATCATCAAAATCTGAGTTCCAACTCTCCCTTTTTTATGATGACAAGTAGTGAGCATACAACTTTCCCTACAGAGATAAACTCCCCCTGCAGAGAACAGGTTATAACAAATATAGAAAATAAGTGTTCTCTCCCTGCAAAAAATATATCATGACATATTTATATATATTTTGCATTACCAAGTGTTTAGAATTACTATTAGCAAGTGTACTTATAAGATAAACATTTTGAATGGTACCAATGATAATAGAATAAAAAACAATTAACCTTTAGGAACCCAAGCCCAATTTGAATTTGATTTCCATTTGTTAGTATAAACATAATCACAAGAATTACATACATGATGTATATATGATGAAATATAAGCATTTTTATCCATAATACTTAAATTTTTAGGAATCCATATATATTTGTTCTTAATTCTTTTTGAAATAATATCAATATTTCTTTTCATAAAAGAATTATATGGATTATGATTCTTTTCATAAACATGTGAAGATTTTCCAACATTATTTTTTGAAAATCCAAGAACATCATGTATAGATTTTTCAAACTTATCTTTTGAAAATCCAAGACCAAAATCATTATTTGAAATCTTTTGATAAGACAATAGAGCATTTAAATTTTCTTTTCCTTTATAAAATTTTGTCACATTTTTCAAAATTCCTTCATATTTAATTTTGAAACTTGACATTTCTTTATCTATAAGTAAAATTCTTGAATATAAAGGAATAGTTTCTCTTTGAAGCAAAGCATTCTCTTTTAAAAATTCTCATTATTTTTTTTTAAAGATGAAATAACTTTTTCAAAGTCATCTTTTTGAGAATTTACAGAAGAAATCTGAGAGACATAAAATAAATTTTCTTTATTAAGTCTTTCATTTTCCTTTATTAAAACTTTATTTTTAATCTTTTCATTTTTAAGATCATCATATAATTCATGCATCTAATAATTCAGTATATTCTACCCCATCTTCTTCGTGAGCGATAAAACAAATATTGATAGTTACAATGGCTTCTTCTTCGTTAGAGGAAAATGAATAACTATTCTCCCAAGATGCCTAATAATCTTTCTTCTTTTTGTACTTTTTGAACTTGAAGTTCCCTTTGTATTTTAGCAATGAGCAATCCTTCTTTATATGATCTATTTTATTACAATTATAATAAGTAGGATTAAACTTACCTTGTTTTAAGAACTTTCTGAATTTTCGTGAGAGCATTACCATCTCCTCTTCATCATCATCTGAATTGTCCATATCTGAGGATGTATGGCAGGCAAGTATTTTCTTCTTGGATTGAGGTTGTTGTTCATCCTTCTTCCTATCTTCAAGTTGAACTTTATATGTCATAAATTACCAATAAGATTTTCTAATGATATTGTTAAAAGATCATTTGCTTCTTCTATAGTTGTGATTTTTCTCCCAATCTGATATGAGTGCACGAAGAATCTTTCTAACTTTTTGACTTGAGTGTATTCCTTTCCAAGGGCTACTAAGGAATTTATAATGTCGGTGAACCTTATAATCATTTCTCAACTGATTTTATTCTTCTTCATTTTTAAGAGTTCAAATCACTGAACAAGAACAGAAATTTTAGATTCTTTAACTTTATTAGTGCCTTCATGTGTTACCTATAAAATCTGCCATATTTGACTTTTAGATCTGGCCGTTGACACAAGATTAAATTCTTCTTTGTTCAAGGCATAGAAAAGCGCGTTCACTGCTTTGACATCAAGATTTGCAAACTTCTTTTGTTTTTCACTCCACGCATTGTAATTGGTGGTCGGCTTCGTTTATGGTGATTCTACTTGTTCCATAGCTCATAGTTAAGTGATTGCAAGTAAATCTTCATTCTCCGCTGTAGTTTGATCCATCAAATAATAATGAACATTGTGTAGAATATCCTTCTTTGAATTATGAAGAAGAAAACTCTATTACTATCCTATCTCTGATACTAAGTATAGGATCTAAATACAATGGCAACACAAATACTAAAACAAAGATGAATAGTGTTTAACTAAAATACTTGCAAGAAAAGAAAAATGCACAGAATAAATCTCAGAAAGATGCAAACGTAAACACGAGAGATTTTATGTTGATTCTGTCCCGTGACCTTCGTCCAGTCCCCAAGCAACTCGTTTGAGATTTTTCTTATCCTGATTCTGATACACCCAAAATTAACTCCTTGACCACCACTTGACAAAACAACCTTTGCCAAATATGTACAACTCTTCTCTACACCAAAAAGACAACAACTTGTACAACTCTTCTCTATACCAAGAAGATACTCTTATACAAATCCTCTTTGAATGATTACAAAGTATCCTAAATGCCTTGAAACTTGTATGTGATCGTGAACAAGGTTTCTTATATGTAGACTCTAAGAATTCTTCACAATAGAATTGGAATTGTGTGATGAAACGAAGGCGGAAACTAGTTTTCTAGAAAACAAAAATTTTCAATAGAGTTTTGAACAGAAAACTAATGTTTTGAATTGGTGTATTCATCCTTGGACAATATCCCTCTTTATAGCTGAAATCAATGGTCAGTTAGGGAAGTTATTAACTCAAATTTGAAAATCAGAACGTTGGATAAACACCAGAATATCAATAACTGAATAACAGTCAGAAACTAACTATAGTCGACTAGGGTAAGAGATTGGTAGACTAATAGAACAAGTTTTGCTTGGGTTAGTCGACTAGCCAATATATCAAGTCGACTACATCAAGACTGACACAAAAGATAAGTCTCTGGAAACTAAACTTAATCGACTAGCAGAGTTGATAAGTCAACTAATAATGATTACAGTCAATAAATAAAGAGATGATATATATCTGTGAAAGACTTAGTCAACCATATAAAGGAGCAAGTCGACTAGAGGATATATTAGTCAACTAGACTTGGGGATAAGTCGACTATATGACTATATTGTGTGTGTGTGTGTGATCAAGGGTTTTAACAATCTATAAAAATACACAAAAATAGTCAATATTCTTGAGTATTTTTGAGCAATTAGAACTCAATATTAGCTTTTGAGATTGAACTCCATTGAATTCATATCATAGTTGTTATCATTAAAAATCTAAGTTCCAACATTCTCTCCCTTTTTGATGATGACAAGTAGGGTGCATACTACTCTCCCTATAGAGATAAACTCCCCCTGCAGAGAACAGGTTATAACAAATATAAAAAATAAGTGTTCTCCGCTTGTAAAAAATATATCATAACATATTTATATATTTTTTGTATTGTCAAGTGTTTAGAATAACTATTAGCAAGTATCCATTTTTTTATAACGTACTTATAAGAAAAATATTTTGAATGGTGCCAATCATAATAGAATCTAAAACAATTAACCTGAAAGTAGAGAATGAAGATTTACTTACAATCACTCAATTATGAACTATGAAACATAGTAGAAGCACTATACACCAAGACGACAATCAATTACAATACGTGGAGTGAAGAACAAAAGAAGTCTGCAGATTTTGATGCCAAAGCAATGAACGCGCTTTTCTGTGCCTTGAACAAAGAAGAATTTAATCGCGTGTCAACGGGCAGATCTACAAATCAAATATGGCAGATTTTATAGGAAGCACGTGAAGGTACTAATAAAGTTAAAGAATAACTATTTGCAAGTATCCATTTTTTCATAAGGTACCTATAAGATAAACATTGTCAAGTGTTTAGAATAACTATTAGCAAGTATCCATTTTTTTATAAGGTACCTATTAAGATAAACATTTTGAATGGTACCAATCAAATAGAATAAAAAACAATTAACCTCTAGCAACCCAAGCCCAATTTGAATTTGGTTTCCATTTATTAGTATAACATAATCACAAGAATTGCATACCTGCTGTATATATGATGCAATTTAAGATTTTTATCCATAATACTTAAATTTTTAGGAATCCATATATATTTGTTCTTATTCTTTTTAAAATAATATCAGTATTTCTTTTCATAAAATAATTATATGAATTATGATTCTTTTCATAAACATGTGTAGATTTTCCAACATTATTTTTTGAAAATCAAAGACCATCATGTATTGATTTTTCAAACTTATCTTTTGAAATTCTAAGACCAAAATGATTATTTGAAATCTTTTGATAAGACAATAGATCATTTAAATTTTCTTTTCCTTTATAAAATTTTGTCACATATTTCAAAATTTCTTCATATTTAATTTTGAAACTTTACATTTCTTTATCTAAAATTAAAATTCTAGAATTTAAAGGAATAGTTTCTCTTTGAAGCAAAGCATTCTCTTTTAAAAAATTCCCATTATCTTTTTTTAAAGATGAAATAACTTTTTCAAAGTCATCTTATTGAGAATTTACAGAAGAAATTTGAAAGACATAAAATGAATTTTCTTTGTTGAGTCTTTCATTTTCCTTTATTAAAACTTTATTTTTAATCTTTTCATTCTTAAGATCATCGTATAATTTATGAAATTTATCTAATAATTTAGTATATTGTATCTCATCTTCTTCTTGAACCATAAAACAAAGAATGATAGTTTCAGTGGCTTCTTCTTCGTCAGAGGAAGATGAATCACTATTCTCACAAGATGCCTGATAATCTTTCTTCTTTTTGCACTTTTTGAACTTGAAGTTTCCTTTGTATTTTAGCAATGGGCAATCCTTCTGTATATAACCTGTTTTATAACAATTATAATAAGTAGGATTAAACTTACCTTGTTTCAAGAACTTTCTAAATTTTCTTGAGAGCATTACCATCTTCTCTTCATCATCATCTGAATTGTCCATATCTGAGGATGTATGGTAGGCAAGTATTTTCTTCTTGTATTGAGGTTGTTGTTCATCCTTCTTCCTATCTTCAAGTTGAACTTCATATGCCATTAAATTACCAATAAGGTTTCTAATGACATTGTTGAAATATCATTTGCTTCTTCTATAGCAGTGATTTTCTTCTCCCAATCTGATGTGAGAGCACGAAGAATCTTTCTAACTTTTTCAACTTGAGTGTATTCCTTTCCAAGGGCTACTAAGGAATTTGTAATGTCGGTGAACCTTATAATCATTTCTTAACTAGTTTTATTCTTCTTCATTTTGAAGAGTTCAAATCAGTGAATAAGAATAGGAATTTTAGATTCTTTAACTTTATTAGTACATTTTTGTGTTACCTGTAAAATTTGCCATATTTGATATTTAGATCTGGCCGTTGACACAAGATTAAATTATTCTTTGTTCAATGCATAGAAAAGCGCGTTCATTATTTTGTTATCAAGATTTGTAGACTTCTTTTATTTTTACACCACGCATTGTAATTGGTGGTCAGCTTGGTGCATGGTGCTTCTACTATGTTTCATAATTCATAGTTGAGTAATTGCAAGTAAATCTTCATTCTACACTTTCAGTAGTTGTAGTTTAATCCATCAAATAATGGTGGACATTGTGTAGAATGTCCTTCTTTGAATTGTGATGAAGGAAACTTTGTTACCATCCTCTCTCTGATACCAAGTGTAGGATCTAAATACAATGGCAACATAAACACTAAAACAAAGATGAAATGGCATTTAAATAAAATACTTGCAAGAAAAGAAAAATTCACAGAATAAATCTCAGAAAGATGCAAACACAAACACGAGAGATTTTATTTTGATTCGGTCCTCGTGACCTACATCCAGTCCCCAAGCAACCCGTTTGGGATTTTCCTTATCCTGATTTTGATAAACCCAAAATCAACTCCTTGTACACCACTTGACAAAATAACATTTGTCAAATTTATACAACTCTTCTCTACACTAAGAAGACAACAACTTGTACAACTCTTCTCTACACCAAGAAGATACTCTTGTACAACTCTTCGCTTTGAATGATTACAAAGTATCCTATAAGCCTTGAAATTTGTATATGATCGTGAACAAGATTTCTTATATGTGAACTCTCATAATTCTTCACAATAGAATTGGAATTGAGAGAAGAAATGAAGGTGAAAACTAGATTTCTAGAAAATAGAATTTTTCAACAGAATTTTGGACAGAAAACTAATGTTTTGAATTGGTGTATTCATCCTAGGATAACATCCCTATTTATAGGTAAAATCAATGGTCAGTTAGGGAAGTTATTAACTCAGATTTGAAAATCAAAATGTTAGATAAACACCAGAATATCAATAACTGAATAATAGTCAGAAACTATCTATAGCCAACTAGGGTATGAGATTGGTCGACTAATAGAACAAGTTTTGCTTTGGTTAGTCGACTAGCCAATATATCAAGTCAACAACATCAAGAGTGACACAGAAAGATAAGTCTCTAGAAACTAAACTTAGTCAACTAGCAGAGTTGATAAGTGGACTAATATTAATTACAGTCAATAAACAGAGAGATGATATATATCTGTGGAAAGACTTAATCGACTATATAAAGGAGCAAGTCGACTAGAGAATATATTAGTCGACTAGACTTGGGGATAAGTCGACTATATGACTATATTGTATGTGTGATCAAGGCTTTTAACAATTTATAAAAAATTTACAAAAATAGTCAATATCCTTGAGTAGTCTTGAGCAATTAGAACTCAGCATTAGTTTTTGATACTGAGCTCCAATGAATTTGTATCACAATTATTATCATCAAAATCTAAGTTTCAACATTCTCTCCCTTTTTGAGATGACAAGTAGTGTGCATACAACTCTCCCTATAGAGATAAACTCCCCCAGCAGAGAACAAGTTATAACAAATATAGCAAACAAGTATTCTCCCCCTGTAAAAAATATATCATGACATATTTATATATATTTTGCATTGTCAAGTGTTTAGAATAACTATTAGCAAGTATCTATTTTTTTAATATGGTACCTATAAGATAAACATTTTGAATGTTACCAATCATAATAGAATCAAAAGTAATTAACTTTTAAGAACCCAAACCCAATTTGAATTTAGTTTCCATTTGTTAGTATAAACATAATCACAAGAATTACATACAAGATGTATATATGATGCAATATAAGAATTTTTATCCATAATACTTAAATTTTTAGGAATCCATATATATATATATATATATATATATATATATATATATATATATATATATATATATATATATATATATATATATATATATATATATTCTTAATTCTTTTTGAAATAATATCAGTATTTCTTTTCATAGAAGAATTATATGAATTATGATTCTTTTCTTAAACATGTGAAGATTTTTCAACATTATTTTTTGAAAATCCAAGACCATCATGTATAGATTTTCAAACTTAACTTTTGAAAATTCAAGACCAAGATGATTATTTGAAATTTTTGGATAAGATAATAGATCATTTAAATTTTCTTTTCCTTTATAAAATTTTGTCACATTTTTCAAAATTCTTCATATTTAATTTTGAAATTTGACATTTCTTTATCTAAAATTAAAATTCTAGAATTTAAAGGAATAGTTTCTCTTTGAAGCAAAGCATTCTCTTTTAAAAAATTCTCATTATCTTTTCTTAAAGATGAAATAACCTTTTTAAAGTTATCTTTTTGAGAATTTACAGAAGAAATTTGAGAGACAAAATGAATTTTCTTTGTTGAGTCTTTCATTTTCCTTTTTTAGAACTTTATTTTTAATCTTTTCAATCTTAAGATTATCATATAATTCATGAAATGCATCTAATAATTCAATATATTGTAACTCATCTTCTTCTTGAGCCATAAAACATATATTGATAATATCAGTGGCTTCTTCTTCGTCAGAGGAAGATGAATCACTATACTCTAAATATGCCTGATAATCTTTCTTCTTTTTGTACTTTTTAGTAATGGGCAATCCTTCTTTATATAACCTGTTTTATTACAGTCATAATAAGTAGGATTAAACTTACCTTATTTTAAAAACTTTCTGAATTTTCTTGAGAGCATTACCATCTCCTCTTCATCATCATCTGAATTGTTTATATCTGAGGATGTATGGCAGGCAAGTATTTTCTTCTTGGATTGAGATTGTTGTCCATCCTTCTTTCGATCTTTAAGTTGAACTTCATATGCCATTAAATTACCAATAAGGTTTCTAATGACATTGTTGAAAGATCATTTGCTTCTTCTATAGCCCAATCTTATGTGAGCTTACGAAGAATCTTTCTAACTTTTTCAACTTGAGTGTATTCCTTTCCAAGGGCTACTAAGGAATTTGTAATGTTGGTGAACCTTATAATCATTTCTGAAATGATTTCATTCTTCTTCATTTTGAAAAGTTCAAAGCTGTAAACAAGAGAAGAAATTTTAGATTCTTTGACTCTATTAGTACCTTCAAGTGTTACCTATAAAATCTGCCATATTTCATTTCTAGATCTGCCCGTTGACACACGATTAAATTCTTCTTTTTCAAGGCACAGAAAAGCGCGTTCATTGCTTTGGCATCAAAATTTGCTGACTTCTTTTCTTCTTCACTCTACGCATTGTAATTAGTGGTCGGCTTGGTGTATGGTTCTTCTACTATGTTCCATAGTTCATAGTTGAGTGATTGCAAGTAAATCTTCATTTTACACTTTCAGTAGTTGCAGTTTGATCCATCAAATAATGGTGGACGTTGTGTAGAATGTCCTTCTTTGAATTGTGATGAAGAAAACTCTGTTACCATCCTCTCTCCGATACCAAGTGTAGGATCTAAATATAATGGCAACACATACACTAAAACAAAGAAGAATAACGTTTTAATAAAATACTTGCAAGAAAAGAAAAATACAAAGAATAAATCTCAAAAGGATGCAAACGCAAACATGAGAGATTTTATCCTGATTCGGTTCTCGTGACCTACATCCAGTCCCTATGTAACCCGTTTGAAATTTTTCTTATCTTGATTTTGATACACCCAAAATCAACTCCTTGACCACCACTTGACTAAGCAACCTTTGCCAAATCTGTTTAACTCTACTCTACACCAAGAAGACAACAACTTGTACAACTTTTCTCTACACCAAGAAGATACTCTTGTACAACACTTCTCTTTGAATGATTATAAAATATCCTATAAGCCTTGAAACTTTTATGTGATCGTGAACAAGGTTTCTTATATGTGGACTCTCAGAATTCTTCATAATAGAATAGGAATTGTGTGATGAAATCAAGGTGGAAACTATTTTTCTGGAAAATAGAAATTTTCAACAGAGTTTTGGACAGAAAACTAATGTTTTGAATTGGTATATTCATCCTAGGACAACATCCCTATTTATAGGTGAAATCAATGGTCAGTTAGGAAAGTTATCAACTCAAATTTGAAAATCAGAACGTTGGATAAACACCAGAATATCAATAACTGAATAACAGTCAGAAACTATCTATATTTGACTAGGGTATGAGATTGGTCGACTAATAGAACAAGTTTTGCCTGGGTTAGTCGACTAGCCAATATATCAAGTCGACTACATTAAAACTGACACAGAAAGATAAGTCTTTGGAAACTAAACTTAGTCGGACAATAGAGTTGATAAGTCGACTAATATTGGTTACAGTCAATAAACAGAGAGATGATATATATCTGTAGAAAGGCTTAGTCGACTATATAAAGAAGCAAGTCGACTAGAGGATATATTAGTTGACTAGATTTGGGGATAAGTCGACTATATGACTATATTGTGTGTGTGATCAAGGCTTTTAACAATCTATAAAAAATATACAAAAATATTCAATATCCTTGAGTAGTCTTGAGCAATTAGAACTCATCATTAGCTTTTGAGATTGAGCTCCAATGAATTTGCACCACAATTATTATCATCAAAATCTATGTTCCAATATTCCCTCCCTTTTTGATGATGACAAGTCGTGTACATACAAGTCACCCTATAGAGATAAACTCCCATTGCAGAGAACAAGTTGTAACAAATTTAGAAAACAAGTGTTCTCTCCCTGCAAAAAATATATCATGACATATTTATATATATTTGCATTGTCAAGTGTTTAGAATAACTATTAGCAAGTATCCATTTTTTTATAAGGTACCTATAAGATAAACATTTTGAATGGTACCAATGATAATAGAATCAAAAACAATTAACCTTTTGGAACCGAACCCAATTTGAATTTGGTTTCTATTTGTTAGTATAAACATAATCACAAATATTACATACATGTTATATATATGATGCAATATAAGCATTTTTATCCATAATACTTAAATTTATAGGAATCCATATATATATGTTCTTAATTCTTTTTGAAATAATATCAGTATTTCTTTTCATAAAAGAATTATATGGATTATGATTCTTTTCATAAACATGTGAAGATTTTCCAACATTATTTTTTGAAAATCCAAGACCAACATGTTGGCCCAAAAAGTCACACTCTCTATTTGTTTAAGTTTTGATGATAACAAAACACATAGAAGCTATTTGGTATTAATAAGTTGTTTAGAATGAGTTTCAGGTTTGTACTAGTCATGATGGCCTTTCTAAGCTATTACAAGGAATTTTGATGCTAAAAGGCAAATGGCGCAAGAGGACATTTTCATACAAGTGAAGGCTCTAGCTTGGTGTAACTCGGCTCAGGGACTTTCTTTTTCAGTTTTTATTATTTTTAGTTTGTTAAAGGATAGTGTGTAGTGCTGAAGCTCAATATTTCCCCACACACAAGTTTTTGCACACGATTTTCAAAAGATATTTCTCTTTTATATAAAATAGTTTTATAAACATATCTTAATACTTATAAACTTTATTTAATATATTGTACAAAGTTTTGATCAAAGTTAATTTGAAAAACTTTAAAGATCTTCAAAACTATTTCCTCAAAAGAGTCTATTTTGGCCTTCTACGGTCGATCGGACGGTCGACCGTGTTTTCCATTGATTTTGCAATAGGAGAAACTTACAAAAAAGTGTCAGGAGCTAAATTACAAGTAACATAAAAGATTACAAGTAGATCTCCTCTGAGATTCTGGAGAAGTGTGCCGATAGGAGTCTGGTCAGCGCGCGACCACTTTGTCTCTTTGACAATACGATCGATGGGATTCCCTTCTCGCCTGGTTCGGAGAATCAGAGAACAGAAGGTTGGTAGAACCCTCTTGTTACTTCTCAAACTGCCTTCACTTGGGAATTCCTTCTCGCCTGGTTCCAAAAATTCCTTGAGAGGAAGGAAGGTATTAGGGTATCAGCACCCTGATTAGAGAAGTAGTTCTCTGAATTCTCTGAATTCTTGGAAGTTAGAGAATAGATCTCTATTTAGCCGCCTCTCTCTGTGCGTCTCTTTGCCTGTGCGCGTGTTCTCTCGTGTCCTCTCTCCCTTGTACCCTTGGTGGGCTATTTATAAGGAGAGCAGGGGTATAAGTGTCCCCTGAAAATCTAAAAATAGATTGAGTCAAATCTATTCAAATCTAGAAAGTAGCCTTGCTGCGAGGCTAGAATCAGCTTCTGCGAAGCTAGGAAAAGCAGGTAGGTCGGTCTCCTGATCTGTTTTGATTCTTTCCATATAATTGGAAGATCTCCCCTGATCCTCCTACTCGTTTTAGGAAAGTCAAGAGATTAGGCAAACAACTGCCAAATTTGATCTCAGATTTGATGTCGATTAGATTTGATCTTGATCCTGAATAGATTTGATCTCATCTGGAGATTTAATTGGTCAAAGGTTGACCATAACAGACCCGCAGCGGAGCTGCCGGGTCGAGCTCATAGCGGAGCTGGAAGAAGCATCTGGCGAACTTAGAAGAAAGCTCTCAGCGGAGCTGGATAATCATCTGTGGTGAAGCTACCGACCATCTGCGCGGTTGCGTGTGGCTTCGAGCGAAGCTAACTCTCTGCAGAGTTAACTGAGTACTTCAGGCGAAGCTGTAAGTTAGCTTCTTGATAGAGCATTGAACGGCTTCAAGCCGAAGGTTGACAATCATAGCCTCTCAGGAGAGGCTATCCCTTTGGGCTCATGTGATGCTAAGTGTTGAGCTAACCTATCATTTTAGACCTGCTAAGGTCTGTTCAAAGACAATCTGGGCTCACTGTCTGCTTTACTAGATCAGTAGAGTCCAAGTTGCTGCTTTGTCCTTCGGAGATGGGTACAGAACTGGTCGTCAGCTTGTCTATCACTTGCCTTTTGTAAATGTTAACAAGTTTAGACATTGTTCAGGCCAGTAAGAATCTTGTCTTTTTTAAAGTGTCAACAAGACCCCCTTCAAAGTTTTCGAAAGTCTGCAATAGAATGGCTCAGGCTTCGAAATACTTTGAATTGCTTTGATTGATGGTATTTTAAGTACGAACGTTGCCATGGTGGTTGAGTTCAGCTTCGCTATCAATCCTGCTTTAGGATAAATTCGCCGAAGAATCGTGTAGATTCGCGATTCTTGGTAGCTTCGCGTATGGGTAGCTTCGCGTCCGAGCCTCCCAGAAGAGATTCGCTTCAAATTGGTCGTGGAACGCTATTCCTTTCCTGAGACTAACTGCTTTCGGCTAGTTACGAGAAGGATTATTTCCTTTCCCGAAGTTGAAATAACTTCTCTTGCATTAACGAGGGAGATCATTCCTTCCTTGTGCATTTCCGAGGGAGACTATTCCCTTTCTCAAGGCTCAGTAAATGCCTTAAATTCGCTCGCGCTTCTAGGCTTGAGGCAGCGGCGGTGCAACTAGGCCATTAGGCCTATAAATAGGACACTTGAAGTCCTTTACAGAGAAGCAATTTGTTCATGACTTCTCCTGGTTGTTCAGAGAAGGATACTCAGATCTCTGAAATAGTAGGGGTGCCCACTCTAGTCATTAATTGGCCAAGAACTGGTGGGTCTCGGTCATCCAGAGACTTTACCAATGAACTAATGACTTTAGGGAGTTTATCTCCCTTAATTTAGCTTTAACAGCTGCCTCAGAGATTGATTTCCCTTGTTCTTCATTTTGTATCTGACTGATCTGCAGAGAAGGGCTTCAGCCCTATTTCCCAGCTTCCCGGTGAAGCTATCATTTTCGCTTGACTAAAGAAAGATTATTGCATGCTTGCCTGCTAAGTTCGCCACATAGGCAGGGATTGGGACTTAGTCTCTTCAAAGTTGAGCCAGTCTTGCCATGTAGGTGGGGTCATGACTGTGTCCCTCTGGATCAGTCTGGCTTAGCCATATAGGCGAGGCTAGGACTTAGCTTTTTTTTAACGATCCTTCAGTATAACTGTCTTAGGCGGAGCTAAGACTTGGCTTAAGCTGAGCTAGCCCATCATCATTGTGCAAGCGAGGCTATCTTCTGCTTAATTGAAATCCATCCTTAAATTGCAACTGAATCGGATATAAATTGCTTCGCCCCAAAGAATTTGACTTAGCATTTTACTTTTGCAGCTTTTCCTTTGACTTATTGCTAACTTGTTTCCAGTTTGGTTTGCAGTGAGCTATGTTCGTCATTCTTTTGTTTTGATGAAAGAGATCAGAAAGTTGCCTCTTGCTTTTTCAATTGAAACTTTAAATCTTAAGTAGGAGGAACAATTAGGGCAGCTGATGTGTGTTCCCCGAAGAGGTTGGCAGTCGCTTATCCGAGATGATCCACTTCGAGGTGGGACTGGTAGTCGCTTATCCGAGATGATCCACTTCGGGAAAGCGGACGTCACCTGTAAGGTCTCGGATCCTTTGCCAATTTTCATCAAAGAAGATCCAGCTTTCTGGTGGCAACCGGTCCTTTGCCAATTTTCATCAAAGAAGATCCAGCTTCTTGATGGCAAAATTTGTCATTATGCGAAGGATTACGGCCTTGTGCAGGAGGAAGGCCTTTCGTGTCCAGTTGGTTTGGCTTGGAAGTAGATAGGATCACTTCTTTGGAGCAATGACTTGGTTGTACGAAAGATAACATTGATGTAGTAGTATCAATGTACCTTCCCTTTTAAATCAATAAAAGTTTATTTTCTGCTTATCTGCTTTGTTTCTCCTTCTTTTTGACTCGAGAAGACCTGAAACGGACCAACTTAATTAAGTCTTTTCTCTAGGAGGAATTAGAAACTCTCAGCGGAGCTAAACTTCCAGCGAAGTTGGAGACCGATTTTCAAATAAGTCAGGAACCAGTTTCTTGCGAAGCTAGCACGGAATTTCCGCGAAGCTAGAGATGTGCTTTTAGCGGAGCTAAAGTATGTTTGTCAGCGAAGTCATTCATGCGTCGCGCTAAGTCAGCACTGGACTCACGGTGGAGTTAGCCCTTAGTGGGGCTGAAGTAACGCTTCTTGGGAAGGCGCTTTAGGCACCGTTTCAAATTAATTTGAAACGACTGCCTGCGCTCCTTTCGAGGAGGCGTCATTTAGGCAATCATCAGCCTATAAAAGCCTGATCGAGTTGAAAGAGAAGGCACCACTTTGAATTTTCAGAGCACTGAAGGCCCTTTCTTCTTCTTTCTTCTTCGTTTGAGAATCCAAGAACTTCTTCAGTTCTTCAATGGCTCCCAAGAGACGACCAGGAAAAGAGGTAGCAACCTCTACGACGGAGGGTCCTTCTCCGCCTCCGGTCATCGAATGACCGATCGCGGGTAGGGATTTTTTCCTTTTGATCAGAGATTTCCATCTCTCTTTTAAAGCTGATTTTTGCCTATCTTCTGATGAATCCAGAGTGATCAATCATAATCTGGTGATCTTACATGAAAAGTCACCTAGAGGGGGGGTGAATAGGTGACAATGCTAATCAATGAGACTAAATGCAGAATTTAAAAACTTAAAGCAATAAGCACTCAAGTGTGATCAACAAGTGATGCACACACAACCAAGCCAAGCAAATATGATGTACAATATGAATAGAAATGCAAGGCACAAAGTAAAGAGAGAGAGCAAGAGTCAATGGATCAAGCGCAAACAAAGAGATATGTTCCGAGGTTCGAGCACCCAGCTCTACATCCCCGCCTTCGACACACGAAGGATTTTCAATCCACTAGCTTGTCCACAAAGGACTCCCACAAAGGGAACCTCCACCGAGGATTTGGGGCAATCACAATTACAAGGAGTTCCCAACTCCCTTCCTTACAAACACAACCTCCTCCTTGAGGCACTCCTCCAATCCAACAAACAATCACCTCACAACTTGAGGGATTAGCACCAAGCTTACACAAAACACCTCACAACCCAAGTTGCACAACCTCCACAACACAATGAGGGAAATGGCACAAAGCAAGAATTGGGTTTACAACTTAGTGGTTTCAAACAACAACCACAAAACAATCTCTTTTTCCCGCACAAAATCCTATAGAGAAGATAGTAGATTTTAGCTCAAGTGTGGAGAAAACCAATGGAATGGAAATCAAAATCACAAAGAAAAATCCTTGGGAAAACAATAAAAATCAAGATGGTGAAGTTCAATCAAAAGCTTTTCCCAAAAACCTCTTCTTTGATTTTCCAAACCCTAGCAAAAACCTCAAAATAGATTGTTCAATATGAGTTCAAAAACTTCTTTTAATTGCAGCAAAAACACCAGAGAGTATGAAAAAATTCGCACCAAAAACCTTGTCAAAAATCTCTCTCAAATGGGGTATTTATAGCCCATTTAGGAAACTAGCCGTTGACAGTTCAAACGGCCAGAAATAGCCTGTCGGTCGACCGGCCGGTCGACCGCCCAACGTTCAAATTTTTGAACGTTGCAACACCCGGTCGACCGCCCGGTCGACCCAAACAAACCGAGAGCAGACGGCTCTCAGTCGGTCGACCGCTCGGTCGACCGGCCAAGGCTGTAGCCAGCGTGCACGTTTCTGTGCACGTCGGTCGACCGCCCGGTCGACTGGCTACTTGGTGCAGTCGACCGTGCGGTCGACCGACCTTACCTGGCAGGCAGCAAATAGGTCAGAAAACTGAGGTAAAAAATATTCCAATAAATCTTTTAACTCTTGTAAAAATCCCCAAAAATAGTTTCTGCATTTTGCATTGATATATAAACTTGTGATAAAAAGTTTAGCTCAAATATCAATCAACATGAACTATTTTTGTAGCATATTATTTTTACCAAAAACCAAAACTTGTATTTTCTAAAACTTGGAATCTTGAATAGAGAATACCTTTTGTCCAAAACTCATCCATAATACAAAACTATGATATTTAAACATTTTGAAGCATGATGCATATGGATAGAAATCCAATATACATGAAACATGTATATATCATGATTTTTGTCATTAAGTCCAAAAATATGTTTTGTTATAAATATCAAAACATAAAACTCATGAAGTAGATTATCAAACTAAGTTTGTTTAAACAATTGAAGCATGCATGTATATAGAACAAATCTAATATACATAAACCATGTAAACTTGTTTTGATATAAAACCTATTCATGAAAAACAAGATCGGTTAAACCTAAAACCGAAAACCAAAACATGAAACGTGTGTGTTGTGAACTTGAGCTTATCATACTATACTAATCTTTACAATTAGGATCTAAACCCAAACTAAAACTATGGATACCTAAGTCTTCTTGTAGAGCGCAAACTCCAAGCTAGAGCGCAATCTCCAAGTCGGCTCGATCCAAAAACTCCTGATTCACCGGGCAAGTGCTATATATATCTTTGATGCGCGGGCTCTTGAATCAACATGTGCAAGCTTCCAAATCATCTTGTTGAAGCTAAACACCAACTAATATCTTGGTTAATGATCTGAAACTAAAATCACAAGATTATTAGTACACATAACTACATGAGTTAATCATCATCAAAACTAGAGTGGAAGGCCTTTGGGCCAACAATCTCCCCCTTTTTGATGATGACAAAACTCATGGAGTTATATATGCATGGATTAAAGTAAAGCTTCAAAGAAACTCCCCCTTAACTCATGCATAGGAATAAACAAACAATAAGATGCATATAAACAAGGTTCTTGACATAAAATGAATATGCTCTTGATTCCAATTAAAACAAAACAAATAACTTACCAAACAAAACTCTTGATACTAATAAAAACAAAACTCATAATGCTCTTGATACCAATGGATATTAAAAAACAAAACTCATAATGCTCTTGATACCAATGGAGATGAAATGAACATAAAACTGAAAACTCATGCATATCAACTCCAAATTCTTCTCCCCCTTTTTGTCAATCATCAACAAAGGGGTAAAAACAAAATAGATATGAATTCTTCTCCCCCTAAATATATGAAACAAAGAATCAATAAACTACTTCAAGGGGTGACACCAAAAATGATACCAATTAAAAAAATGTGTCATTGAAGTGCATTATGATACCAAAAGAAAGTGAACATAGAAACATTTAAGAAATGCCTACCAATTACCAATTGAAAGTAAGAAGGGCATTGAAAACAAATATGATACCAATTGAAATTAAAACATATTGAAAATAAAACACATGATACCAATTGAAAAACACAATGATACCAATTGAAAATTAAATCAATTAAAACATGATATTCATTAGAAATTCAAGCTTTAGCAATCTTAAAATTATGATAAAGCTTGTATATGGATACCAATTGAAAAACTCAAGCTTAACATAACCAAAATTTGTGATATCTTGAAGCACAAATAAATCATCTATATATGTATGTAAGAAATAGATACCAATTGAAATTGATACTATATGAAGTGTAAGCATACATATATAAAACAAAATATATATGAGTATACAAAAGGATGTCAAGATTGATGCCAATTGAAAGAATTCAACGATACCATTGAAACAACAATAAGATCAAGTGTATGACTCATATCAACTACCTCCCAACCAAGTTAAGTTTTAAATGATTTGCAAGATGAAACATACTTGATCATGGTCTCCCATCCAACCGCCCATGATGGTAGGGGTTTTCAAAAATAGATTTAGAAATATAGTTAGTTTGAAAATCTCTACCAAATTGAAGAATATCGCAACTAGTTAAATGGAGGGTAAACTAGTACGAAATCCTTTAAGTAAGGAATCACATGAAAATATTTTTCATGAAACATGAAAATCACATGATCACTAAACACTCAAATCTATAAAGCCCAAGTCAAAGTCTCATGAAAACAAAACATGAGTAAACTAATAAAGTGAGTGTACAAGTATAATGTGAAACCTCATAATCATGAAAATTGACAATCAAGCTCATTATGAAATTCTTTTAAAATATGAACACATGAAAAACTAAATCTTCATTACTAAAGGAAATTTCCTCAAAGACATGAAAATCATCATAACAATGTAAACTCCAAGGTATATGTATGTTTTGACAAAATAAGAGTATACATACATATCCCTAAACACAATTGAGTCCAAAATATAGATTTGCATGAAAAGCAAATGACTCAAGGGGCATACATTTATATCTTAAGTTTTGACAAAATAGACATATACATGAAGTGAAAACACTTTATCATAGAAAACACATCAAAAATAGGAATACATGTTTGAATGCATGAATCATCAAAACTAGACTATACTAGAACATCTAATGGGTACAAATAGGCATTCAAGAACAAACATATAAAGATTTACTTGTGGCCCATTCTATGTATAAGTATAAATCCTAGTTTTAATGAAAACTAACATCTAAGCATACATTCAAATCATAAAGCATAAAACGAGTCATAAATCAATGATAATCTAAAAATGATCATTATGTAAATTCACATGCTATAAAGATTATGATATACATCAAAACAATTGTGAAAACACAAAATATGGATTCATATAAACAATGGTGATTTCAAATTTCAAAATATGTATTGCAATAAACATACTATCCAAAACATGAGTCATTAAAACGAAAGTTATAGAACATCATATGATCATTATGCAAATGCATGTGCATTAGATCTAGAGCATACATGTTAGTCTAAACAAGGTGAGGCACTAAATATAGATTCATATGAAGCATGGGTGCACAAGTGGCTAAACATGTACAACCTTAATCTAATGAACATGGCACAAAGCATAATGAACAACAAAACACAACATGCTATAAAAGATGATCATAGAAAGCATGTAAACACTAAATGGAGTAAGGGATTGTTACCAAAACCGAAGAGGCAACTTTCCAAGTCTCCAAAACCCGGTGGTCCTCCCACCAATTCTCCTTGAGAGTGAAGCATCCAAATGGTTCTCTTTAGGCACGGAATGCATCCACTCCAAGGCACCAACACTCTCACGTTTTGCGAGAGCTCCCACCTACATCAAAAAGTATAGAGGTGGTCTTTGGTACCCATTTCTTTGTGGGTCCACGGGGGTTAATATCTTTTCTAACCCAAACAAAATTAGTTGCTAAATTTTCATGATAAATGCGATCATAACAAAATCTAGCAAGGTGGCCTTTTCGACCACAGTGTGTACATGTGTACACGTGAGCATACATATGATGGTGATGATCATGAAAAGCATGTGTATGCCGTGATGGGTGTGCATGCATAGTTGGAGCTTGTTTCTTGCGAACCAAGGATTCCAAACGAGTGTGATTTAAAGCATATTGGCTCAAAGTGGAGCCCAAACAATCAACACTTTTCTTCAAATTATTTATATCATTTTCAATGCTAGAAGATAAAGTGAAGCATGCTATAGGTGTGCAAGAAGTAGAAGCTACACTAGCATGACAAACATGAATATCAATATCATTTTGCAAAGATTTATTTTTATTCAAAACCAAATCCAATTCTTTTGTAATAGCATCAATATTATTTTTCAAAGTGAGATTTTCTTTAAAAGTAAAATCCAATTTGAAGATAAAATCTCATTGTGCTTTACAACATCATCACAATCATTTTTGTTTTTCAAAAATTCATTTTCCTTTAAAGCAAGTTCGAGTTGAGATTTAAGTGAGTCACATTCACTTGCAATCTCTACTTTCTCTTGCAACATCAATTCAAAATTAGAGCATAAATCCTTTAATTCATTTTTCAAAACAAGATTATCATCTTTCAACAAATCATGTTCTTCTAACAAATTCTCAAGCTTTTGAACAAGTTCCATATTTAAAGTTTGAACTTCAAAACATCCATGACAATAGGAAGTAGAGCTATCATCTATTTAAGAATCCGATTGTACCTCAAGGGAGTTCTTCCCTTGGACCATGAGGCATTACTCTTCGGACTTTTCTCTCTTAGATCTCCTCATCTTGTTGATAATCCTTGGAAGCTCGGGAGAAGTCAAGATGCTCCAAACTGCAAAAGCCGAATCATAACGATCAAAAACATTTAATAAATGTTCATTTAAAGATGCTCTAAGTGCCCTAAGTGCTAATGCATTGGCCTTCTTATGCTTGCTACTATTAGGGAGGGTTTCTATAGTGATGGCTTGATAAACTAGATGTCCTAGGTCTTTTAAATGTTTAGTCATATTAGCCTTCCAAGCATCAAGTCTAAAATGATCAAACATAGGAGGGCTAGCCATGAGTGCAAACTAAATGTGTGCAAATGAAAATGCAAATGAAGATTAGCAAACCAAGATCTCACTCCTAGGTGGTTAAACCTAAATATCAGGAGCGCTAGCTCTGATACCAATTGAAAAGTCACTTAGAGGGGGGTGAATAGGTGACAATGCTAATCAATGAGACTAAATGCGAAATTTAAAAACCTAAAGCAATAAGCACTCAAGTGTGATCAACAAGTGATGCACACACAACCAAGCCAAGCAAATATGATGTACAATATGAATAGAAATGCAAGGCACAAAGTAAAGAGAGAGAGCAAGAGTCAATGGATCAAGCGCAAACAAAGAGATATGTTCCGAGGTTCGAGCACCCAGCTCTACATCCCCGCCTTCGACACACGAAGGATTTTCAATCCACTAGCTTGTCCACAAAGGACTCCCACAAAGGGAACCTCCACCGAGGATTTGGGGCAATCACAATTACAAGGAGTTCCCAACTCCCTTCCTTACAAACACAACCTCCTCCTTGAGGCACTCCTCCAATCCAACAAACAATCACCTCACAACTTGAGGGATTAGCACCAAGCTTACACAAAACACCTCACAACCCAAGTTGCACAACCTCCTCAACACAATGAGGGAAATGGCACAAAGCAAGAATTGAGTTTACAACTTAGTGGTTTCAAAAAACAACCACAAAACAATCTCTTTTTCCCGCACAAAATCCTATAGAGAAGATAGTAGATTTTAGCTCAAGTGTGGAGAAACCAATGGAATGGAAATCAAAATCACAAAGAAAAATCCTTGGGAAAACAATAAAAATCAAGATGGTGAAGTTCAATCAAAAGCTTTTCCCAAAAACCTCTTCTTTGATTTTCCAAACCCTAGCAAAAACCTCAAAATAGATTGTTCAATATGAGTTCAAAAACTTCTTTTAATTGCAGCAAAAACACCATAGAGTATGAAAAAATTCGCACCAAAAACCTTGTCAAAAATCTCTCTCAAATGGGGTATTTATAGCCCATTTAGGAAACTAGCCGTTGACAGTTCAAACGGCCAGAAATAGCCTGTCGGTCGACCGGCCGGTCGACCGCCCAACGTTCAAATTTTTGAACGTTGCAACACCCGGTCGACCGCCCGGTCGACCCAAACAAACCGAGAGCAGACTGCTCTCAGTCGGTCGACCGCTCGGTCGACCGGCCAAGGCTGTAGCCAGCGTGCACGTTTCTGTGCACGTCGGTCGACCGCCCGGTCGACTGGCTACTTGGTGCGGTCGACCGACCTTGCCTGGCAGGCAGCAAATAGGTCAGAAAACTGAGATAAAAAATATTCTAATAAATCTTTTAACTCTTGTAAAAATCCCCAAAAATAGTTTTTGCATTTTGCATTGATATATAAACTTGTGATAAAAAGTTTAGCTCAAATATCAATCAACATGAACTATTTTTGTAGCATATTATTTTTACCAAAAACCAAAACTTGTATTTTCTAAAACTTGGAATCTTGAATAGAGAATACCTTTTGTCCAAAACTCATCCATAATACAAAACTATGATATTTAAACATTTTGAAGCATGATGCATATGGATAGAAATCCAATATACATGAAACATGTATATATCATGATTTTTGTCATTAAGTCCAAAAATATGTTTTGTTATAAATATCAAAACATAAAACTCATGAAGTAGATTATCAAACTAAGTTTGTTTAAACAATTGAAGCATGCATGTATATAGAACAAATCTAATATACATAAACCATGTAAACTTGTTTTGATATAAAACCTATTCATGAAAAACAAGATCGGTTAAACCTAAAACCGAAAACCAAAACATGAAACGTGTGTGTTGTGAACTTGAGCTTATCATACTATACTAATCTTTACAATTAGGATCTAAACCCAAACTAAAACTATGGATACCTAAGTCTTCTTGTAGAGCGCAAACTCCAAGCTAGAGCGCAATCTCCAAGTCGGCTCGATCCAAAAACTCCTGATTCACCGGGCAAGTGCTATATATATCTTTGATGCGCGGGCTCTTGAATCAACATGTGCAAGCTTCCAAATCATCTTGTTGAAGCTAAACACCAACTAATATCTTGGTTAATGATCTGAAACTAAAATCACAAGATTATTAGTACACATAACTACATGAGTTAATCATCATTAAAACTAGAGTGGAAGGCCTTTGGGCCAACATTACAGAGTTCAATTCCCTGAATTTCCCTTGATGTCTTGATTGGGAATCTCAGAACCGAAGGGTCTCTTCTTCAAGCTTCAAGCGAAGCTATCCCTTAGGCGGTTCACATCCTATTGAATGAAAGGGTGCGTAGCTAGCCTTTGGAGTGTAACTGAAAGGACCTTAGTGCCCTTAAAATAATTTTTTAGGCAGCAGTACCCTTATGACGAAGTTAGCCCCTGGGGCTTTGTCACATTCTGTTGTTCAAGGTCAAGCTTCCAGAGCGACTTCCTGCCTTCGTGTGGAGTGCGGAGTTACGCTGCAGCTGCGAAGCTAAGCTTCGGGGCAAAGTTATCATTAGGCCAGCTTCGCTCGGAGAGCGAGGCTATGCCTTAACAAAAATTGCATTCTTGTTTTAACCCTCGTTTGGCTGATGAACTAATCATAGTTTCTCCTTATTCTTGCAGTGCACTATACTCCTGGTCCTCTGAACAGTATCTTTGGCACAGCCAGGGGGCTAGATGGCAACGTCAGGCTGCAGTTTCAAGGGCAGGCTTTACTATTTAGCGAGCGAAGCTCTCCTGCTCGGGATGCACTTATTCATGGCGGGGATCAGCGCACCATGAGGAGCATCTTAACTACTGCTCCCCTTGAAGATTCTGACAGAAGAATCTATCGGAAGCCCGGCTTCATGTTCGGAGATACAACGCCAGACAACGATCGCCAGCTGTTAGCCGAAGAGGGGTAGTGGATTTTCAAATTAGATGGTGAGAAGTTCTATCTCCCATCTAGCAAGCGGCATTTTCCCTTATCCTTCTTTCAATGCGTGACGAGGGCTCGGAAGATGCAATGGCAAGTGACTCGGACTACTGACTCCGTTCACGTAGGGAAATTGATAATTTCGTCTCTCAGTTACACAAGGACGGGTCCTCCTCGCTGCATATTGGGTCTCCACCCTGGGAACGTATTTCCAGACATCCCAGTAGGAGAAAACCCTGCGGTGGCACAGACTTTTGGAAATCAACTCTTTAAGGTTCGTGGTAACTATCCAGCCACTAATTTCAGGACTCCAAGATGGATTCACCCTCCCAAGGCATGGTGGAGGGACTTCACTCTATATGTCCTTGCTCATTTTGAGGAGGATCTGAGAGGCTAGGACTTTATGAGACCGTCAGGGCGACCTGTTATGGCATTTAGATGAGTGTAGCGAACTTCTATGCCATTTTTGAGTTATACTGCCCGGCTACAGGGACCTTCTTCACCCCTGTTGGCAAATTGAGTATGGCTCTACACGAGATGTGGGAAGTCTTTGCTCTGCCTTTGGGGTCTCTCCCATATGAAGAATATTTCCCGTGCGAGGCAGAATTGGCACTTCTGGAGAAGCAGGAGCCTGCCTTGTTCGAGACTTACCGGGAATTGATGTGCTACCTCTACATTTGCTCCAATATGCATGGGAGCCACAAAGGAACTTCATGCAGTTTGAAGAGCTGGGGAAATTATTTGTTCCCCGACTTGGAAGGTACTCCTAAAGCGGCTCATTGTGGAGTTGCTGATGAAGACATCTTTCGCCGGATGCAAGAGCACTCTCAAGGGGATTTGATCTTGGAAGAAGATGACAGACCCTATGAAAAAGGCAATATTCTTCGGAGTTTCCACCACCAGGCTCGCCGACCAACATCCCGGAAGGCACTTCTAGCTGACGTCTTAACAGTCTAGTTGAAGAGATGTGTGGTGCCATCTTTGTCTGGCGATGTCATTCATCCGACTGTCTTGTTGCCTGCCATTCGTCTAGTCTGAAAAACACCTAGAGGGGGGGTGAATAGGTGTAATTGCTAATCTAACAATCCTTTTAAAATTATGATGGATGAATGATGCAACGATCTCTCAAAACAAGACTAAAAGCCGAATACCCCGTGAAGGGTTCTGAACTCCTTCCTCCTGATTCCTCTTGAATGGGTTAGAGGTGCGCAATGCAACCTTGTTGTATGAGAATTGATCGAACAAAGTGTGAATAATATGCAATGATGAAATGCACACAAGATATATCACAAGTAACACAAACTAGAGGCAATATCACAAGGAAAGAAAACTAGATTTCAAGCAAGTAATTGAAAGCAATAGAGTGCAAGAGAAATTTAAAGCAAAATGGACACAAGGCAATCGCAAACACAAGATGTTTGTTTTGAGGTTCGAGCCACCGCACTACTCCCCGCCTTCACCTCCGTGAAGGGTTTCCACTATCCACCAAGGACGATTACAACGGTCTACCAAAGACCCGAGCACCGAGCTCCACCACTTACAATAACCTCTACCGAAGAGGTGTCTCCACAAGAACAAGAAGAAGGAACAAGTAGCCAAGTGATCACCAAGAGGATCACAAACTTCTTACAAACACTTTCTCTTTACAACTTCCTTATAGAATGAGTAGGGAATTTTGGCTCTAAGAAGTGTAGTGAGAAAACACTCAGTTGTAGGATGATTTTTGCTAGAGAACACAACTGAAAACAAGCTCAAGAAAGAGTTAGAAATGAAGAGCTTAAACACTTTTCTTTTCTTTTTAAAAACTATGAAAGCTTGAGGATTTTTCTTGGTATTTTGCAAGAGGCTATACTCCTCTATTTATAGGGAGAAGAAAGGGTTAAAAACAATTTATTTTAACCTTATTTGACCTGAAAAAGTTCTCCAAAATCTCAGAAAAAGTCTGCAAAAACAGATTAAGAAAACAGTTTTCAGAATTGTACAAAAGAGGAAAGAGCCGTTAGGCTTTTGCAGGCTTAGCGGTCGACCCGTACGGTCGACCGTCCGCCTAGCCGTTGGGCTCGGGTCGACCGCTCGAGTCGACCGTCCCCAAAAAGAAACACAGTATTCTTCGGGCGGTCGACCGGGCGGTCGACCCAGAAAACCCGAGAGCAGACTGCTAGCAGTCGGTCGACCCGAGCGGTCGGCCGACAGACGTGCACAAGCGTGCACGTCCTGATACAGGCGCCGGTCGACCGGGCCGGTCGGCCGGTCAAGCCTGAAACAGAAAAACAGCAGCAGGACTTTGGAAATTTTTTGTTGTAAAAATATTTTGAAGTAAAGGATATCTAAGTATCATGATGAAAAGAGTATACATGATTTAAATATGATATATGTCTTTGTAAAACTTGGAGTCATGTATATTTGTCAAGTCATGAGAAAAACTTAGAAGCAACAAAAATTTTAACTATGAAAACTTGTATACATAAATGTGTGTGTGTATCCTAGAGCCAATTTCCAAAACTCAAACTTTAACAAACTATTTCTTATATTGGTTCTAAGTACTTCAAGTGCTTCAAGAGGGCTTTCACTATATGATCTTCAAAACTTGATTCTTGAGCCCAAATTGAGTTGACTTGAGTCCAAAACACCTTCCTTTAGGGAAGAAACCTTCTAGTTGAGTTAGAACCCTGAAACACACTTAACCAATAAACAATATTAGTACAAATAATTAATATGTTTTGTAATCATCAAAACACGCTAAAACGGGTGATTGTAACCTTGGGCCAACAATCTCCCCCTTTTTGATGATGACAAAACATATAAGTTATTTAAACAAAAGTGGAAGAAGAGCTTTGGAAATCTCCCCCTCAAACAATGCTATGTATAAAGAATGACAATGAGAAGTAAGAAACATAAAGCATTGAAAACACAATAGTTTTTGAAAAGCTTAAAACAACAAACTTATTCTTTTTCTCCCCCTTTTTGTCATACATCAAAAAAGGTCAAGCAAAACAAAAAAAAAATGTTTAAGAATCGATAATGCAAACATTTAACTCACCACAAATAAAGAAAAATCTAGCATAATCTAATGATTTAGTAAAAATATCGGCAAGTTAAAAATCGGTAGAAACATAATCAATATTAATATCACCTTTCTCATAATGATCTCTAAGAAAGTGATACCTAATGTCAATGTGTTTAGTTTTTCTATGTTGATTTGCATTCTTTGTCATGTGAATTGTACTAGTATTATCACAAAATATTTTAACATGGTCAAAGTGTAAATCATAGTCGAGGAGAGTATGTTTCATCCAAAGAACTTGTGCATAACAAGCTCCGGCTGCAACATACTCCGCCTCGGCGGTTGAGAGGGCTACCGAATTTTGCTTTTGGAAGACCAAGATACAAGACAATTATCAAGGAATTGACATGTTCCACTTGTGCTCTTCCTATCTACCCTACAACCCGCATAGTCGGCGTTCGAAAAACTCTTCATTTCAAATAGTCCGGTTTTCGGATACCACAAACCCATTTCAATTGTGCCCTTAAGGTATTTAATAATGCGTTTTACCGCTACTAAATGAGACTCCTTAGGACATGATTGAAAACGAGCACAAAGACAAACGGAAAACATGATATCCGGCCTACTAGCCGTCAAATACAATAAACTACCTATCATACTATGATAAAGTTTAATGTCTACACTTTTACCTTGTTCATCCTTATCAAGCTTGGTAGTTGTTGCCATGGGAGTTTTGCTCACTTTAGCGCCTTTAAGCCCGAACCTCTTGATGAGTTCCTTTGTGTACTTGGCTTGATTGATGAAGATCCCATCCTTCCTTTGCTTGATTTGGAGTCCAAGAAATAGTTGAGCTCCCCCATCATAGACATTTCAAATTCATCCTTCATGCATGATTCAAAAGCTTGGCAAAGAGATTCATTAGTAGAACCATAAATAATATCATCTACATAAATTTGCACAATGAGAATATCATTTTCTACATGTTTTGTAAACAAAGTTGTGTCAATTTTACCTTTCTTAAAACCATTTGAAATTAAAAATGAAGAAAGTCTTTCATACCAAGCCCTAGGGGCTTGTTTTAAACCGTAAAGAGCTTTATCTAATTTAAACACAAAATCCGGATGTGTAGGATCAACAAACCCGGGGGGTTGTTCAACATACACTTCCTCTTCAATAAAACCATTTAGAAAAGCACTTTTAACATCCATTTGAAATAATTTAAAATCTTTATATGAGGCAAATGCTAGTGTCATCCGTATGGCTTCAAGCCGTGCTACGGGTGCAAAGGTTTCTTCAAAATCGATTCCTTCGATTTGAGTGTAACCTTGGGCAACTAACCTAACTTTATTCCTAACAACGTTTCCCGATTCATCCAACTTGTTCTTAAAGATCCACTTAGTACCAATTGTTGGTCTATCGTGGGGCCTAGGAACAAGGTGCCAAACTTGGTTGCGCTCAAATTGATTGAGTTCCTCTTGCATGGCTAGCAACTAATATGAATCGGCCTCGGCTTTGAGGACGTTCTTGGGTTCAACATGAGAAATAAATGCATAATGTCTACAAAAATCATGAAGTTTAGAGCGAGTGGTTACCCCTTTAGATACTTCACCTATGACGAGGTCCTTGGGATGATGAGGATTGTATCTCCAATCCTTTGGAAGTTGTTGAGTAGGCTCCACTTCATTTGTTTGATTTTCATTTCCTTGAGCCTCTTCTACTTTAGCTTCACTTCCTTCATCATCCTTTGGCTTGTCTCCCATAGTAGGTGTATCCTCCAAGGTCACTTTCTCCAAGCCTTCATCCAAAGCATCTATTTCTACAACATTCTTAACAAACAAGTTAGATTCTTCAAACTTAACATGTATAGATTCCTCAATAGTCAAAGATGATCTATTTAAGATTCTATAAGCTTTACTAGTATTAGAATAACCCACAAAAATTGCCTCATAAGCTTTAGCATCAAATTTTCCTAAATTATCTTTTGTATTTAAAACAAAACATTTGCATCCAAAAACCTTGAAATATGAAACATTTAGTTTTCTAGAAAAGTACATTTCAAAAGAAGTCTTTGAAGTATTTTTACACAAGAAAATACGATTTGATATATAGCATGATGTATTTAAGGCCTCGGCCCACAAATAATGTGGTAGACCATATTCACTTAGCATTGTCCTAGCCATCTCTTGTAAAGTTCGATTTTTCCGTTCAACTACTCCATTTTGTTGTGGAGTTCTAGGACAAGAAAGTTCATGCTTAATTCCATGTTCTTCACAAAAAGTGATAAATGGTAGGTTAATGAACTCACCTCCTCTATCACTTCTTATTCTTAAAATTGAATAATCTTTTTCCTTTTCAACTCTTTTCTTAAAGGCTTGAAAATGTGAAAAGGCTTGATTTTTGTGTTCAAGAAAGAAAACCCAAGTAAAACGCGAAAAGTCATCAACCAAAACAAATGCAAAACGATTCCCACTTAGACTTTTGGTTTGAGTAGGACCAAATAAATCCATATGGATCAACTCCAAGGGACGTGATGTCATGATATCCTTAATTGATTTGAAAGAAGACTTGGTTTGTTTCCCAAATTGACATGCGTCACAAACCCGGTCCTTTTCAAAATTCAAGCAAGGAATACCATTCACCATTTCCTTTGTGTTTAACCTAGATATATGGTCAAAAGAAATGTGGCCTAATCTTCTATGCCACAACCAAGAGTCATCATCGAGGCTTTTAAACAAGTAATATTACAAGACATATTAGGCATATCAATCATATAAACATTATTTTCACGAAAACCAGAAAACACACAAATATTAGAAATTCTATCAATTACTTTACAAGCTACATTATCAAAAACTACATCAAAACCTTTATCACAAAGTTGACTAACACTCAAGAGGTTATGCTTGAGGCCATCAACTATCAATTAAAGGGGATGTACCAAGTTTGATATTACCGATACCGATGATTTTACCCTTGGCATTATCTCCGAAGGTGACGGTGCCACCTTCATGGTATCTTGATATGGTTGCAAAGTTGTTGATGTCCCAAGTCATGTGCCTTGAGCAACCACTATCAAGATACCACAATCCTCTACGTCGTTGGGCCTTGGAAGGTACCTACATCATTTAACAAAATAGTTGACTTTGGTACCCAAATTTTCTTGGGTCCTTGAAAGTTAGTGCCTCGAACCCAAACATTATGACAAGATGCACTTAGTCTATCATAGCAAAAATTAGCTAAGTGCCCTTTCCGCCCACAATGTGAACATGAGAACACTCTTCCATACATGAATGCATGATGTGTGTGTGAAGTGTGAGCATGTTTTGAGGGTTTGCCACGATGTAAAGGTTGTGTGGTATGAACATGAGCATGAGCATGGTAAACATTTTTCTTAGGGGCTTGTTTCTTAGGAAACATGGCCTCTATCTTCTTCTTATCAAACTCACAATTTTTCAAAACAATTCCTAATGAGTCTATTCTTTCTTTAAGCATGGTAATCTCATTAGAATCAATTAGTGGGGACTTTCCTTTACAAGAAATCTTATATTTGTCAAAATCTTTTTGGGTGGAAACAAGAGTGGAAAGTAATTCATCTTTTTCTTTAGAAAGAGTAAAAACTTGATGATTAAGAGATTCATTTTCCTTTTTCATTTTTAAATACTTTTTCTTTAGGAAATCATAATTATGTGATAATTCTACAAAAGCTTCTCCTAGTTCATCCATGGAAAGTTCATCATTAAGAGAAGTGGAAGGGGTTACCTTGCTTGTGCTTTCATTGGCCATGAAGCACATGTTGGCGGTGTCGATTTCCTCCTCGGATTCGCTCTCGGAATCCCATGTAGCCATCATTGCTTTCTTCTTGTAGGGCTTCTTTGAGGTGGAGGGCTTTACTTTATCCGGGCACTCCGCAACAATGTGTCCCGGTCTTTGGCAATTGAAACAAATAATCTTTCTTTCTTCTTTGCCTCCTTGCCATCTCCTTCTTCCTTAGAATTTAGCCTTGTTATAGATCCTCCGGATGTTCTTCACAAGAAGTGAGAGCTCTTCGTCGTCATCTTCTTCATCGTCTTCGTCGGAGTGTGTGGATTGACTTTTGAAGGCTATAGTCTTCTTCTTGGGAGGAGCCATGTCCTCCCTTACTTTTCTCTCCATCTCATGGGTTTTGAGGTTCCCAATGAGACCAATTAGCTCCATCTCCTCCTTGTCATTGAGTTCCTTCAATGTGGTTGCTTTTACTTCCCATGAAGGAGGAAGAGCTCGGATGATCTTTCTAACTCTTTGATCGTTGTCGATAGCATCACCTAGAGAAGAAAGTCCATTAGTGATCTTTGTAAATCTTGTAACCATATCATCTATGGTTTTATTTTCTTGCATGCAAAAGTTTTCATATTGGGACCGAAGAAGGTCTATCTTAGCCCTCTTCACTTGTGAAGTCCCTTCATGTGTAACTAGCAAATGTGTCCAAATTTCATATGCGGACTTGCAATGAATAACTCTAGCTATATCATCATCATTAAGGGCTTGAAGGAGTGCATAATGAGCCCTAGCATTGGCATCAAATTCTTTAGTCTCTATTTCGGACCAAGTGGATTCATCACCGGGGGGTGCACTAAAGGGTCTGGTCACGGCCTTTGCAACTCGACATCCTAGAGATTGCAAGAAAACGGTCATCTTAACCTTCCATATGGGAAAGTTAAGTCCATCAAATTTTGGGGGGGGTCTTAATTCCATCGGCCATTTTTACTAAGTGGAAGTGAATGAAAAATGAATGAGGTGATTAGCAAATATAGGATCTCTCTAAGGTTGTAAGCCAAGAGCCTAGTAACCAAGCTCTGATACCAATTGAAAAACACCTAGAGGGGGGTGAATAGGTGTAATTGCTAATCTAACAATCCTTTTAAAATTATGATGGATGAATGATGCAACGATATCTCAAAACAAGACTAAGAGCCGAATACCCCGTGAAGGGTTCTGAACTCCTTCCTCCTGATTCCCTTGAATGGGTTAGAGGTGCGCAATGCAACCTTGTTGTATGAGAATTGATCGAACAAAGTGTGAATAATATGCAATGATGAAATGCACACAAGATATATTACAAGTATCACAAACTAGAGGCAATATCACAAGGAAAGAAAATTAGATTTCAAGCAAGTAATTGAAAGCAATAGAGTGCAAGAGAAATTTAAAGCAAAATGGACACAAGGCAATCGCAAACACAAGATGTTTGTTTTGAGGTTCGAGCCACCGCTCTACTCCCCGCCTTCACCTCCGTGAAGGGTTTCCACTATCCACCGAGGACGATTACAACGGTCTACCAAAGACCCGAGCACCGAGCTCCACCACTTACAATAACCACTACCGAAGAGGGGTCTCCACAAGAACAAGAAGAAGGAACAAGTAGCCAAGTGATCACTAAGAGGATCACAAACTTCTTACAAACACTTTCTCTTTACAACTTCCTTATAGATAAGTAGGGAATTTTGGCTCTAAGAAGTGTAGTGAGAAAACACTCAGTTGTAGGATGATTTTTGCTAGAGAACACAACTGAAAACAAGCTCAAGAAAGAGTTGGAAATGAAGAGCTTAAACTCTTTTCTTTTCTTTTTGAAAACTATGAAAGCTTGAGGATTTTTCTTGGTATTTTGCAAGAGGCTATACTCCTCTATTTATAGGGAGAAGAAAGGGTTAAAAACAATTTATTTTAACCTTATTTGACCTGAAAAAGTTCTCCAAAACCTCAGAAAAAGTCTGCAAAAATAGATTAGGAAAACAGTTTTCAGAATTGCACAAAAGAGGAAAGAGCCGTTGGGCTTTTGCAGGCTTAGCGGTCGACCCGTACGGTCGACCGTCCGCCTAGCCGTTGGGCTCGGGTCGACCGTCCCCAAAAAGAAACACAGTATTCTTCGGGCGGTCGACCAGGCGGTCGACCCAGAAAACCCGAGAGCAGACTGCTAGCAGTCGCTCGACCCGAGCGGTCGGCCGACAGACGTGCACAAGCGTGCACGTCCTGATACAGGCGCCGGTCGACCGGGCCGGTAGGCCGGTCAAGCCTGAAACAGAAAAACAGCAGCAGGACTTTGGAAATTTTTGTTGTAAAAATATTTTGAAGTAAAGGATATCTATGTATTATGATGAAAAGAGTATACATGATTTAAATATGATTATGTCTTTGTAAAACTTGGAGTCATGTATATTTGTCAAGTCATGAGAAAAACTTAGAAACAACAAAAATTTTAACTATGAAAACTTGTATACATAAATGTGTGTGTGTATCCTAGAGCCAATTTTCAAAACTCAAACTTTAACAAACTATTTCTTACATTGGTTCTAAGTACTACAAGTGCTTCAAGAGGGCTTTCACCATATGATCTTCAAAACTTGATTCTTGAGCCCAAATTGAGTTGACTTGAGTCCAAAACACCTTCCTTTAGGGAAGAAACCTTCTAGTTGAGTTAGAACCCTGAAACACACTTAACCAATAAACAATATTAGTACAAATAACTAATATGTTTTGTAATCATCAAAACACACCTTGGGCCAACATAGTCCATGGTCGTTCTCTTGGACTTCTTCCAGCCATGGTGTGCTGTATTCAAAGAGGCCTTCGTGCATTGACGGAGGCTTTCTGAAGGCCACCAACGACGAAGCAGGGAAAGCGGACTATTTTGTCCTGCGACAGACCAAACCCCAGAATAGGTTTGCCATATACTTATCTAATGGCATGGTTTGCCCTCTACTGTCCTATCATCCAAGCTGGAGAGGAGCCTCCAGAAGGTGTTCGAATGGCGCTTCTCCGTCGATTCGAGAGATGTTCATGGTCGAAGACTTATGTGGCTGCGGTCCGTAAGCTGTTGTGCCGTCATGACGTCTATAACCTTTTCTGGTGCTTCCCTACATTCACGATGCAGGCTATGGTGAAGAATTCAAGGATGTGGGAGAAGGGCAGACGTCATTGAGTCGGGGAGTCTTCGAATGGCTGGTTAGCATCCGGCCATCACACTTGTTGTATAGAAGCGGAGACACCTGTTACCTGGAACCCTATGTTCCGAGTCGGTTTGCCCGTCAGTTTGGGTATGACCAACTGTACGTAGGTAATCCGAACAGCAACCTGGCCTCCATGGGGAGTCTCATCGATGGAGTTCGTGCCTGGCGGTTCTTCATTGCTGGCTGTACTGAGGCGCGACTGTGCACGTCGCTAAGGACTCCAAACCTTCTGACGACCCTCGGAATCTGCCAGTGGTATAGACTTCGAACTCCACACCCACTGGATTTTCTATTAATTCCTCTGGTGTGAAGTTAGTCTCTTAGCGGCTGAAGCGAAAGGTCACTGAGAAGAGCGAGGGAAAAAGGGTCCGCGTTCCAGGCCTCGGGGAATTCATTGCTGTTGATGATAGCGAAGCCTCAGATGCAGGATGTCCTCGCTTTGAAGCGAATACAAGAGCTGAGGCTCCAGCAGCTGCTTCTGGTGGGGTAGGCACGGCCCCCATAGAACATGTTGATGTGGAAGAAGTGGAGGAAGAAGATGCTGACATCCACTTCAAGCGAAAGCGGGAAGGTGGATCTCGTAGGAAGAGGGTAGTGAAGAAGCCTCATCGCTACGCTCCTACGGTTGTTGCGGAGGACGAATTATCTGCAGCGCCTCCTCCTCCTACCCCATTGGTCATTAAGTTATCGGCTCTTAGGCCGACTACTGATAAAGCTGCTCCGAACCCGGGTAAGATCAGCTTCGTTCTTGTAATATACTTCTTATGTGTTCCAGGTAGCTCATTGTTTACTTCATAACTCAGGAACCGAGGTGGTGAAAGACCCACGAGCTGAGGCTGCCAGAGAACAAGGGGAGCATTATGATCCCTTGTTCACTTATAGGGAAGGCGACAAAGATGGCTATTTCGCCGTCTCGGAAGAGTCTGGAGGTGACGTGGCGCATGTAGGTCCTTCGGGCGTTGGGACTTCAAAAGGACGTCCCATAGCTTCTAGCTCTTTTGGGTGAACCACGGAGGGTTCGGCAAGTGAAGGGGGGCCGGCCATTCGTGTTGATTCTGCCAAAGATTTTCCAATGGAGCCTGCAGGGACTGATGCAGCTGTCAAGACGATTGAGGCGACATTATCTTTTGGTACTGTTTTAACCTTTTGACTCCTGCTATTTATTATGCCTTGCCTAAACAAAGTCTTGCTGTAGGTGTTTCGCCTCTGGGTGCATCGACTTCAAGAAAGCCAACCCGTCTTCCTGGAGGAACCAGGAGTGAAGTAAGTGCTTCGACTACGACGGATGCTGCAGAGTTGGATGCTTTGTATCACGACCTGCTCTCTTATCAGTCTGAACCAGCCAGAGAGATGAAATTGAGGGAACGGTAGTCATGGAACCAACCTCGCTTCCAGTTATATCAATGAGCGAGATGTCATTGGTTTCACCAGTACCGCCTATCTTTCCAGGCGCGGAGCTGAAGGTGATTACCAGTCCTACTTCTCCAACATTGGTAGTTGAGCCAGCTCTTCTGGAAATAATCACTAGTCCTACCTCGGTTGTGGCTAGTGTACTGGTTTCAATGAGGACTCCTCCGAGATCACCGACGACCCCTCATGTTGCTGCAGCCAGTGCTTCTATTATTTCCTCCATAGTTACAGCGGTGAAGCCAGTGGAAACTCTGTCTTCAGGGGCTGCTCATTTGCCGGGAGTAATTGAGGCCGGGAACGAATTCGTGGCTGAGTTAGTCGACAGCTTTTATAAGAGCTTAAAGCGATCCATTGCTTTGGTCTTGAAGGGCTTAACTACCTCATTCTCTGCTTTAAAGGTGGTCCTCTCTCGAAGCATTGACAGCATCCGGGACTTTGGAGGTGATGATCAGGCCGCCGCATTGGAGCTTCTGGTGGACAGACTTGAGAGGGATGTGGACGAATGGCGCCATCTTAGCCATTCAGATCTGGAGTCTTCAGTTAACGAGCAGCTTGCGCATCTTGTTACTCAGATGCATGAAGCTCATCTCACCGCTCAAGAAGCTGCTAAGGCCATTTCTTCTGATTTGAAATCCTTGGAGACGAGGAAAGTAGAGCTCGGGGATGCCATAGACGCTTCTAGCAGTGCTCTTCTTGACGTTGAGGATACAATTGAAAAGGCCAAGGAAATGATCAGGAAGGCTAATCTTCTTTGTCCAAGACTAAACCAGTGAGTCTTGAAGAGACTGCCCGGCTCGAACAGCTTAAGGCCCAGAATGACGAAGTCTTGCGGCAAGAGCTAGCACAGAGAGCAACCTTGGTTGAAATTCAAGCTCGCTTGGCCCAGACGGCGAGCTTTAATGAGGCTGAGTTGAGGTCGCAGGCGCTTCTCAGGGCCACTGAAGAGAGGAAGACTAGGCTGGCCACTCTTGAAGGACAGATCAAGTCCTATGAAGCACCATCATAACTTGTAATATGTGCCTTCATGTATCCCTCTTTTGGAATCAATAAAGAATGATTTTATTTTGACTCCCCTATTGCATTTTCAACTTATTTCATCTTCTGAATTCTCGCTTTCAAGTTGTATTGCAGCCATTTGAGAAAATAGTCCTTACTGGACTAAAAAGATGAGACCTAACCATCTGCCGGTTCAGAGGTCGCAATGACGTAACCGATTGAGAAGCCATCAAGCTCAAAATTTTGTCGTATAATGACAAAGAAATAGTCCTTGCCGGACTGAAAGATGAGACTTGGCTATCTGCCGGTTCAGAGGTCGCAATGACATAACCGATTGAGAAGCCACCAAGCTCAAAATAGTCCTTGCCGGACTGAAAGATGAGACTTGGCTATCTGCCGGTTCAGAGGTCGCAATGACATAACCAATTGAGAAGCCACCAATCTCAAATTTTTGTCGTATAATGACAAAGAAATAGTCCTTGCCGGACTGAAAGATGAGACTTGGCTATCTGCCAGTTTAGAGGTCGCAATGACATAACTGATTGAGAAGCCACCAAGCTCAAAATTTTGTCGTATGATGACAAAGAAATAGTCCTTGTCGGACTGAAAAATGAGACTTGGCTATCTGCTGGTTCAGAAGTCGCAATGACATAACGATTGAGAAGCCACCAATCTCAAAATTTTGTCATATAATGACAAAGAAATAGTCCTTGCCAGACTGAAAGATGAGACTTGGCTATCTGCCAGTTCAGAGGTCGCAATGACATAACCGATTGAGAAGACACCAAGCTCAAAACTTTATATGGGATTTGGAAGGAATTGTCAGAGGTATATTGTTATCGTGACAACCTGAAAAGTCCACCGAAGACTGAGTGGGACTCAGGAACTTGCTGGGGGGGCTAGGAAATGAATTTCATAGAAGATCATATGTCAGAGGTGTAATGTTAACGTGACAAAAAGAACTTCATAGGGATTCGGAAAGCAATTTGTCAGAGAAAAATGAGGAGATCACTGTCATAGGTTTAATATTAACTTAACAGCGAAATGGATGCCAGATGTATACTGTTAAACATAGCATGAAAATGTCTCGTTCTCACAGAGAGAAACGAGGAAATCACTGTCATAGGTTTAATGTTAACTTAACAGCGAAATAGATGCCAGAGGTATACTGCTAAACATAGCATGAAAAGAGTCTCGTTCTCGCAGAGAGAAATGAGAAAATCACTGTCATAGGTTTAATATTAACTTAACAGCGAAATGGATGCCAGAGGTTTACTGTTAAACATAGCATGGAAGGGGTCTCATTCTCGCAGAGAGAAACGAGGAAATCACTGTCATAGGTTTAATGTTAACTTAATAGCGAAATAGATGCCAGAGGTATACTATTAAACATAGCATGGAAGGGGTCTCGTTCTCGCAGAGAGAAACGAGAAAATCACTGTCATAGGTTTAATGTTAACTTAACAACGAAATGGATGCCAGAGGTATACTGTTAAACATAGCATGAAAAGGTCTCGTTCTCACAAAGAGAAATGAGGAAATCACTGTCATAGGTTTAATGTTAACTTAACAGCGAAATGGATGCCAGAGGTGTACTGTTAAACATAGCATGAAAAGGTCTCGTTCTCACTGGGAAAACGAGAAAATCACTGTCATAGGTTTAATGTTAACTTAACAGCGAAATGGATGAAAAGATCTTTATATGTGGTCTTACCATTCCATGGATGAGAATTGGTAAGTGATTTTGGAGAGGGGATCAAATGGGAACAGGTTCCTTAGGATTTTTAGCAAATCCTCAGCTGTCAACGGGTTTGATATGCCTTTACCAACTACCGTTTGAGTCGGGCTAGTTATGTTATTCCCCTCAGCATGATGATCTATCGAGGACTTATGTTGGGCTTAAAGGCCAACATTTTTCTCTATCCTTAACCGTTGAGGTGTTGGATCATGTGGTTAGTGCATGTAACCTTGATTGTCCTTTGAGACAATCAGTGTATGACCAGGTTCCTACCGGTTTATGATTGTATGATCTCGTTTGGAGGAAGAGAGAGGGCTCTTTCTGCGTACCTTGGATTTGAAGGTCTTGATCAGAGGTGTAGTGTTAACTTGATCATAAGAAGGATCCTTAATCACAGATAATACTTCTTTAAGAACTTGCCATTGATCGGCATCATGAGTAAATCACCATATGAAGTCATAAGGCGATATGCTCCGTTTGAATAGATTGTTTCTATTACAAACGGTCCTTCCCATTAGGCTGAAATTTGTCTTTGGTTTTCTGCGTCATGATCATCGGTCGTCTGACGGCTAAAACCAAATCTCCTTTCTGAAAGACTCTTTGTTTGACCTTCTTTTTGAAGGCTTTTGAGATTCGAGCTTGATACAACTCGATGTGCTGCTAAGCTTGTAACCACTTCTCATCTAGGGCTTCTAGCTCTTGAAGACGCAACCGATCATTGTCTTCTGATGTGATCTTAGTCATTAAAGCGACTCGCAATGACGGCGTCTGGATTTCCAACGGTGTGACTGCTTCACACCTGTACACCAGGGAAAAAGGCGTATTGCCTGTCGAGGCCCGAACCGTGGTTCGGTAGGCCTAAAGACATTCACCAAGTTTTTCGTCCCAATCTCGCTTATTCGAGGAGACAAACTTTTTGAGTAACTTGATGATCGTCTTGTTGAATGCTTCGGCTAAGCCATTAGCGGCGAGATTATAGACAGTTGAAGCCATATTCTGAATTTGGTATTTATCACAGAATCGATAGAATACCTGGCTTATGAATTGGGGACCGTTATCATGGATGATCCGCCTAGGGACACCAAATCGATGGATGACATGGTGTTTGATGAAATTAATCACGTTGGAAGTTTTGACTTCAACCAGTGGTATGACTTTTGCCTACTTTCAAAAGTAATTGGTTATTGCTAAGATAAACCGGTGACCTTTTGTTGAAGAGGGGCTTATTGGCCCTATGACATCGATTCCCCATGCTTCAAATAGCCATGAAGCAACAGTTGGATGGAGTAACTCTGAGGGCTGATGTATGAAGTCTGCATGGATTTGGCATGCTTTACACCTTCGTGCATATTGGATGGCATCGGCTATCATGGTTGGCCAATAATATCCAAGCCTATGCAATCTGTCTTTAAGTTTTGGACCTGGCTGATGAGCTCCGCATATGTCGTCGTGTGCTTCTTTAAGCACTTCCTGTGCCTCTGAATTAGAAAGGCAACGGAAGAGGACACCTTCATATGAACGACGGTAAAGTGTCTTCAGAGTTGGATCGTAGTAAAAAACGGAGAGACCTTCGTCTGACAGATGCCGCTTCTTTAGGATTGTCTGGCAGCAGACCATGTAGAGCATAGTCGATGAAAGAGAACCGCCAGTCTCTTGGCTCCAGCTCCATCGAGATATTATAGACCACTCTGGTTCTTAACACATGTTTAGAGCAGACAAGGTGTCGAGTCACCACTGTAAGGTAATACTCGGTGTCGACTAGCAGGGCTAGTGTTGTAGCTAATGCAGCAAGAGCATCTGCCTTAGTATTCTGAGATCGAGATACGTGCCCGATGTAAAAACCATCAAACAGATTAGCCAATTCGATGACTGTGTGATAATAAGGCACCAAATCCTCGTGACGGACCTCATATTCGCCTTTAACCAAGTTGATCAGTTTTGAATCGCCGTAAGCTTCAAGGTAGCGTACCTCCATTCCGTGGGCGAGCTGAAGACCAATGAGTAGAGCATTATATTCCGCTACATTGTTAGAGCATGATTCCGTTAGAGAAAATGCTCTAGGAAGGACATAACTCTGTGGAGAAATAAACATAACCCCCACGCCGGCAATGATCCTGCCTTTAGGGCCTATTCGTGATGCTCCATCGAAGAACTTCTGCCAAACTTCATCCTCTGAAGTTACATTGGATTCGAAGACTTCATCTGGAATATCTTTATGAAGTTTCGAGTGTTCCGGAACTGGATGAGCAGCCAAGAACTCTGCAAGGGCCTAGCCTTTAACCACCTTTTGAGGGATAAAGATCATGTCGTATTGAGACAAAAAAAGCGCCCATTTAGCTAATCTTGAATTCAATGATCCTGGCTTCGTCATGAGAAGACGCAAAGGATTCACCCTGGAGATGACATGTATGGTTTGGCCGACAAAATAATGTCGTGTCTTCTGAACGGCAAAGACAAGAGCTAAGAACTCCTTCTCAATAGGATTATAGCGAGATTCCGCTCCTATCAGAGTCCTGCTCAGATAATAAATGGCCTATTTGTGACTATTGCCGTCTTTTTGAGTAAGCAGGGCACCAAGAGAATGGTCCATAGCTTTCACATGAAGCAAGAATGGTTTTCCTGATGTGGGTGCTACTAAGACTGGAGGTTTTGTGAGATATGTCATGATATCCTCATAAGCTTCCTGACAAGCTTGATCCTATACAAAGGAAGCGCCCTTTTTCATAAATCGGGTGAACGGTTGACAGCGGCCCGAGAGATTTACGATGAATCTTCTGATATAAGCCAGTCTACCTTGCAAGTCTCTAAGTTCTTTGAGGTTCCTAGGTGGGTGCATGCTTTGAATGGCTTTGACTTTGTCTGGGTCAAGATGAATTCCTTTTGATGTAACAATAAACCCAAGGAACTTGCCACTCAAAACTCCCAAGAACGATTTTGTCGGATTCATCTTCAGCTGATGAGCCCGCATTATGTCGAACAAGGTTCTCAAGTCACGAAGATGGTCATTCTTATTGTGGCTTTTGACAGCAATGTCGTCGACATAGCATTCTACCGTTTTTCAGAGATGATCGCGGAAGATTGTACTCATTGCCCGCTGATAGGTTGCTCCGGCATTCTTCAGCCTGAAGAGCATTACAGTATAACAGTATACCCCCAATAACGTTCGAAACGAAGTATCCTTCTCATCGTCGGGATACATCTTAATCTGGTTGTACCTTGAAAAGCCATCCATAAAAGACATTCTTTCGAATCCACAGGTATTGTCAATCATAACATCGGTGATGGGCAGTGGGAATTCGTTTTTAGGACAAGCTGCATTGAGATCACGGTAGTCGATGCAAATTTGAATTTTCCCGTTCATCTTGAGGACGGGTACAATATTAGCAACCCAATCTGGGTGCTGTTTTTTCCCGTATGAAGCCACATGCAATGAGCTTATGAACTTTGACTTCAATAGCCTCCATAATGTTCGGGCGAAACTGACGTTGTTGCTGCTTGACTGGCTTGGCATCAGGCTTAATATTTAGACGATTCATGGCTACTTGTGGATCAAGTCCAGGCATGTCTTCGTAGTTCCATGCGAAGACGTCTATATACTCCTTTACGAGTATTATTAATTATTCTTTTTCCATAAGTGATAATCTCTCACTTATAAAGATAGGTTTAGGGTGATCTTGACTACCCAAGTTGACCTGCATCACTTTGTCTTCAGTAGGTGGTTCGCGCAGTTCGAATCGCTTTTCCCATTGGAGATCTAATTGCTGTGTCCATGGTTCCTCATCAGTAGCTTCCGCAGGCTCCAATTGACTGCTTGAGGTCATATTAACGGTGAGAGTCTCGAATATCATTCCCACACTGACATCTGAGTCCCACTCGGAGGATGAGGCAGAATGTGATGGAATCGGTTCGCCATCCCTGAATTGAACCGTTGCTAGTGGTGTGGGTGTAACGTATCCCAACCCCTTGCGTGTGTTATCATAGTAACTTGCAGGTTTCCCTTTTGGCACAAAGTTACGCAGCAAACTACGCCTTCCTTTTCCAAAATTCAGGCCCTCTCTATGTTTTAAGTTGTACCCTATTTTCTTCATCATATGGTGCACTGGTCGCGCATAGTGGAAAATTGTAGGGTATCTGAGTCAGAACTTGAATCTATGGCTATGGACCCTCGTGGTTGGGCTTTACCGAATATTATGGGCAACTGACCTTCTTTGGATGGAGGGATCACTAAAAAGGCTCCTTCTACAGATTCCATGGGTGTGCCGGATGCACTTGGTCTATGTAAAGGCATGTGCAAAGAGCTATCAATAATGGATTCAAACAACCCACACTCGCAGGATAATCAAAGGAAATATTATCATTAATTACCCATTCACCGTCATCTTCAGAAGGAAACATTGTGGATTATTAAGACATGCTATAATTTGTTCACCAATTAAAATGGCTGGCATGTCTGCTTCAGATTCTGAATCCACCTTATTGCCACTATCATCATCATCCAGCAATGATTCTTTCGATGCTTCACTGGCTCTTGATACAGGAGAGCGTCAGTGAAGTAATTTTTCACCCCTTTGAATGGTTGCTTCTCAGCAAAGACAGTTCGTACTGTTTATATCGTCTTCAACATATTTGAAGCACTGGTGCAGAGTGGAGGGAACGATCCAGTTGGCGTGGATCCACGGTCGTCCTAGTAGCAAGTTGTATGATGTGTCAACATCAATGACATAGCACGTCACTTCCGACTACAGGCTCCCGATTCGGCAACGGAGTCAAATTTTCCCAAGTGAATGACTACTCCTGGTATTAAAATTGTATATTGTAGTAGTGGTTACGGACAACCTATATAGTGGTATACCGAGGAAGTAGAGAAGCCTTTTGGGGAAATGCTGAGTGCAGACCCCGAATCAACCTGTACCCTTTCAATACATGTTAAACCGATGTATCCGGTGTAGTACAGAGGTCGATCGTGCTTGTTATCCTTGAGAAGCATATCTTCCGCTGTGAAGGTAATAGCAGGTATTTTTGATTGTACATGATGGCATTCAGGGCAAGAAGACTGAGCGTCTTCTTTAGAGATTTCTGGCATATACATCAGGAATGATTCTGAATCAGCTAGCGCATCTCTGAGTGCTTCTCTTGTCTCTTTTGAGAGACGAAGGAGCTCGTGTATAGTAATATGAGCGGGAATATTAGCCAGCTGGGCCAATATGTCGAAACGAAAGGGCATGTTTAGCCCTGGGCCTGAAGGCTTCTTCAGGACATGGTCAAACCAGACTTCCCTTGGCTTCTCCTTTCCCTTGGTTGGAATTGAAGCAGGTGCTGATACTTGTACTGACGTCGTTTGCTGTTGTGTCTCGTCAGTAGCTTCTCATACTGTTTTAAGTATGATTTCCAGATCGAGTAACTGTTGGCTGAGGTACATCAGCCTGCGTCACGCAAGCGTGCCTTTCTTCTTCAGAATCGCTGAGAGAAGCTGATGTAAGATTGTCATCGTCTGGCAGGATGGAGATGACATTACAAGATTTGCCCTTCGACTTGGACTTCTTTGAATCCCATTGTTCGTCTTGGACAAGGTCTAGGTGTATCCACATGATTTCCCCTGTCTCCAGTGTCAAGGGAACAAGACCCTTATTATCTTGAGTTTTAGGTGCAAGATGTTTGACTTTCAGCCGTGGTACAGGGATTGGATAAGTCCCGTCGGAACTGTAACCTTTGGGGTTTTGCCGAACTCGAGGGTCACCATGTTTACAGCGACTTTCTTTTGCTCTGACTTCAGTGTTAGGACTCCGGCGTCAATCAAAACTTGAATTCTGTCCTTAAGGATAAAGCACTTGTTGGTAGGATGGTGAATCATCCTGTGGAAGAGACAGTATTTGGGATCGGTCGTGCGTCCTATTTCATTGGGACGTCGAGCATCTGGCAGCTTCAATTTGTTCCCTTTGTGGAGTAAATGAAATATTGTGGCCACCTGATCGTCTTTGAGGGAGTATTGTTTCGGAGGAAACTTAGACTCCTGATTATTGAAGCCGCTCTTCTTAGCCTTCGACTGAACATCCCCTGACAATTCAATGGACATAGTCTCTTTACCTTTGGCTTGAGAAGACTGTGCCATGTCGCCACGTCCTTTACTATTCATACCCCATTTGCCTCTAGGGGTGGATGGTTCGAACTTTTTAGCCGACTTTTCGGCTATCTCAGCTTGCTCGACCAGTTCTTTCCAGTTATGGGCTTTGACAGCCCCCATGCGAACCTCTACTTGGTCTAAGAAGTTGTGCCTGCATGTCTGTAAGAGCATGGGTAATGGCATCCCTACTGGGCACATCAAAGACAAGTTTCTGAACCGTTCAATGTAGTCACGAATAGATTTGCCCTTCTTCTGCACGGTGGAGAGGAGCTTGTCCATGATTACCTCGGTATCGTCCTCATAGAAACGAGAAAGGAATCGGGTTTCCAGGTCAATCCTGGAATTGACGGAACCCGGAGGGAGACTTTGGAACCAGTCAAATGCTACCCCCTTTAAGGTGCCAATGAACAGCCTAGCCATGATATCATCATTGTCTATAACATTACCGGACTGAGACCGAAAATAGTAGATGTGCTGTTTTGGCGAGCTCTTGCCATCGTACATATGTAACGTTGGTGGTTTGAACTGTGGTGGGTATGGCACCGAATCCCACTCCAGCGGGTAAGGACGGACTGCCCCTACTTTCTTTAATTCATCCCTCTAAGTTAGGGATGCGATTTGAGCTTGGATGCCTTTAAGGACTTCAGCGTCCAAAGAAGAACCCTTCTTCGACTTCTTCATCCTTGGTTGTTCATTGCTAAGATATTCTTCCTCATCATGGTTACTCCTGGCGTCACTATTATTCCGGTTATTGAGGAGTTGAGCGAGCATCGGTTGAATGTTGTCCAAAGCTTCTTGCTGGGTCTTGGAAGTTTGCTCCTAAGCTTCCAAATGTCGACGAAGGTCATCATTACCGTTATCAGCCATATTCACTGATACTTTGTCTGTTCGCACTGAGCTGATTGTCGCCGAAGAGGCATACCCACTGTCTTCGTCCTCTTCATCAGACCATTGAACTAATCCTTTCATTAGTTCTGGTGAGGTTACTGCAGTTGAGGAAGATGGTTGTTCATAACTGTAGGGTATTGCAACCCTAGATCTGGTGTTGCAGAAGACACCTTGTTCATGTACCAAGACTTCGCCCAAGCCTGGGCTATAATCTAGGTCTGGGGAACTGTAGGGAGTGTCGTGGGACGCTCGTCCACCCCTACGCAGTTCTCGTCCTCTTTCGGTCATGTTAACAGATGCAGAGGGTAGATCTCGTGATATTCTCCTCTTACGATGTTTCACCAGGGCCTGCACTGACAGTCGATCAAAAACTGATCGTCGGCCTCTAGGAGTGGCGGGGATTGGTCCTAGCCGGCAATGGACCGAGTGACTGTCACCAACTGACATCCCACTTGTTGACAATATGAGGAAGAAGTTTGGAAAGGTTCTGACTTCTGTTTACTTGACAAGAATTCCCGCAAGTCAGACCCAGCTAGGCCTAAACGATCCAACGCAGAGGCTCTGTTGGATTGCGCATAGGACGATGTCCTGCTCCTTTTATCACCACAGAGGGGATTAGCACTAAATAGTGCTTTAGCTCTAGCTTCGCGGCTAAGAATCTTGGGAATGTCCTTGGATGTTGAAGCTGCATAAGCACCACTGTCAACACTTAGGGACAATCCCTTTAGCTCCGTTACAAAGCGCGAGTTTAGCGCTTGGTGGACTGGGGAGCAAAGCACGCTGTGGTGCTTTCTTCGCTATGTTGCTACGAACATGATTAGCCTTATATAGTGCTTTGGCTCTAAATTCGTGGCTAAAAGCTTTGGTAACGCCTTTGGGCGCTGAAGCTAAAGAACTGGGGAACGAAGCACGCTGTGGTGCTTTGGTTCTAGCTTCGCGGCTATGAACATCATGCGTACCCTGAGGTACAGTAGCTTCGCTCATAAGAACGAGGATGGCGCGAGGCGTTACTGCTCTTGAATTGGGCGAAGGTATGGTCGCCGTTGTGACTTCGCGGCCAGCAGCCTCGTTGGAGCAAGCAGGCATCTTGTCTTTTTCTTCGCAAAAGAGGCGCATTTATGGCGTAGCTATGCCTGAGGCTTTATACAGAGGCTTCTACTTTGGACTCCACATCTGCTTTGATAAAGGACACCTAGGTTCGCAGGGAACCTGGCTAGCCACACGCGAGGCTGAGGGGTGTCGGCAGAATTCTGCTTCTGGTTTCTGTTCTGAAATCTTGGCCATGGAGACCTTTCTATGCTTCCGTGCATGGAGCATTGGACCACCCCCAAAGATGACTTCTTCAAATTTTTCTTGGTCGAAGTGAACGAGTAGGTTCTCGAAAGTGATAGGCTTGCATTGCGGGCCTGCTTCTTTGTTGTGCCAAAAGACCACGGTAGGCTCGCAGAGAGCCTCATCTGTTTTCGCAGAGACTTGCTTTGAAGATTTTAGACCCGAAGGTCTGTTCGTCACAATACGACACTTGATTCTCAACAGTAGAGAATTTAGTCCCCAGCGGAGTCCCCATCTTGTTTTCCATTAATTTGTAAAGGGAAAAACTTACAAAAAGTGTCGAGGAGCTAAATTACAAGTAACATAAAAGATTATAAGTAGATCTCCTCTGAGATTCTGGAGAAGTGCCGATAGGAGTCTGGTCAGCGCGCGACCACTTTGTCCCTTTGACGATGCGATCGATGGGATTCGCTTCTCACCTAGTTTGGGGAATCGGAGAACAGAAGGTTGGTAGAACCCTCTTGTTACTTCTCAAACTACCTTCACTTGGGAATTTCTTCTCGCCTGGTTCCAAAAATTCCTTGAGAGGAAGGAAGGTATTAGGGTATCAGCACCCTTATAGAGAAGTAGTTCTCTGAATTCTCTGAATTCTTGGAAGCTAGAAAATAGATTTCTGTTTAGCCGCCTCTCTCTGTGCGTCTCTTTGCCTGTACGCGTGTGCTCTCGTGTCCTCTCTCTCCCTTGTACCCTTGGTGGGCTATTTATAAGGAGAGCAGAGGTATAATTATCCTCTGGAAATCTGGAAACAGATTGAGTCAAATCTATTCAAATCTGGAAAGTAAACTTGCTGCGAGGCTAGAATCAGCTTCTGCGAAGCTAGGAATAGCAGGTAGGTCGATCTCCTGATCTGTTTTGATTCTTTCCATATAATTGGAAGATCTCCCCTGATCCTCTTACTCGTTTTAGGAGAGTCAAGAGATTATGGCAAACAACTGCCAAATTTGATCTCAGATTTGATCTCGATTAGATTTGATCTTGATCCTGAATAGATTTGATCTCATCTGGAGATTTAATTGGTCAAAGGTTGACCGTAACATACCCGCAGCGAAGCTGCCGCGTCGAGCTCACAGCGGAGCTGGAAGAAGCATCTGGCGAAGTTAGAAAAAAGCTCTTCAGCAGAGCTGGATAATCATCTGTGGCGAAGCTACCGACCATCTGCGCGATTGCGCGTGGCTTCGAGCAAATCTAACTCTCTGCAGAGTTAACTGAGTGCTTCAGGCGAAGCTGTAAGTTAGCTTCTTGATGGAGCTTTGAACGGCTTCAAGGCGAAGTTGGACAATCTTAGCCTCTCAGGCGAGGCTATCCCTTTGGGCTCATGTGATGCTAAGTGTTGAGCTAACCTAGCATCTTAGACCTGCTAAGGTCTGTTCAAAGACAATCTGGGCTCACTGTCTGCTTTACTGGATCAGTAGAGTCCAAGTTGCTGCTTTGTCTCTCGGTGATGGGTACAGAACTAGTCGTCAGCTTGTCTGTCACTTGTCTTTTGTAAATGTCAACAAGTTTAGACATTGTTCAGGCCAGTAAGAATCTTATGTTTTTTAAAGTGTCAACAAACCAGCCTTGTTTTAGGTCAGGACGGTCGACCGGGATTCTGACTGTTTGGTTGCATGACGTCTCCCGGTCGACCGGACCCCATATCGGTCGATCGACCTTCGGCCGACTGAAAGCACCCATGTTTCTGTTTGTTACGGTCGACCGGGCGGTCGATCGTAAGCTGGCAACGGTTATAATTTTTGAAAAACCGGTCGACCGGCCGGTTGACCGTGAGCTTGATTTCAGCCCTAACGGCTAGTTTATTAAACACGTTTTAAAACGTGATTTTCTCTCTAAATGAATTTGGGGGCTGAATTTGGGTCTAATCTTTCCTAGTTATTCATTATAACAGTTTACTCTTTAATCCCTACCTTTATCCTATAAATAGGGATGATTAGGGTTAAGGTGATTACAACAATTCTTTGCAAAAGAAATCAAGTTTAAAGGCTTTCAAAAGAAGTTTTTGCTCTCAGTTTTTGTGCTCAAAATTCTCTCTTTTTACTGAAGTTTTTGGTTCAAAACTCTCTTCAATTTCATTTTCTTTTTCACTTACAAAACTTGAGCTTCAATCCTACACATTATTCTCTAGGTTTTTGTAAGGGAAAAAGTTTTTCAAAAGAGGGTTTGTGGTCTTTTGATCACCAAGATATTCTTGTATTTGTGGCTCCACTACCTCTGGACTAGAGGCGTATGATTGAGGAGTTGGGTACTCCCTTGTGATTGTAATTCTTTGTGAAAGTTATAGTGGTTGGAAATCCTTCTGGGTGAAGGCGGGGACGTAGAGCTGGGTGCTCGAACCTCGAAACAAATCTCAGTGTTTGTGATTGGTTTATTTGCTTTATTTACTTGCTTTATATTCATTGCTATATTGTCAATCAATACTCATACAATAAGATTGCATTGCGCACCTCAAACTCTTATCTAGAGGAATCACGAGGAAGGAGTTCAGAGCCCTTCACGGGGTATTCGGCTTCTAGTCTTGTTTCGGGTGATCGTTGAATCATAACATTTTAAATTTGTTCATTGATTAGCATTATCACCTATTCACCCTCCCTCTAGGTGATTTCAATTGGTATCAGAGTTAGGACTCTAGTTTTTGGCTTCACATCCTTAGAGAGATCCTAAAATTTGCTAATCACTATTTTTATATCTTCATTCATACACTAGTAAAGATGGCCGATAACATTAAGACTCCTCCTAAATTTGATGGACTCAACTTTCCTATATGGAAAGTTAGGATGACTATTTTTCTACAATTTCTAGGTGGTCTAGTTGCTAAGTCCTTGACCAAGCCTTATAGTAAACCCGAAAGTGAGGAGGACACTTGGTCCGAACTCACCTTCAAGGAATTTGATGCTAATTTAAAGGCTCAAAATGTCCTACTTTTAGCTTTGAATGAGGATGATCTAACACGGGTTATCCATTGCAAATCCGCCTATGAGATTTGGCAATACTTATTGGTCACTCATGAGGGAACATCACAAGTCAAGAGAGCTAAAATAGATCTCTTGCGTTCCCAATATGAAAGTTTTAGAATGCTAGAAGATGAATCTATTGATGATATGATTACCAAGTTTACTAAGATTACTAATGCTCTTTCTTCTTTGGGTAATGAAATAAGCAACGACCAAAAGGTGCGTAAGGTGATACGTGCTCTTCCTTCGTCATGGGAAATCAAAGCTACCGCCTTAAAAGAGTTGAATGACAAAGATGAGATGGAGCTCATAAGTCTATCGGAAACCTTAAGACTCATGAGATGGAGAAGAAGGCTAGAGAAGATGCGGTACCTCAAAAGAAAAAGTTAATAGCTTTCAAGTCTTCCTCCTCCAAATATGATGATGAAGAAGATGAAGAAGATGATGAAGAGCTATCTCTCTTTGTAAGAAATGTAAAGAGAATATACCGCAAGAATAAGCTAAACTATAGAAGACGATGGGAAGGGAAGGAGAGAGAAAAGGATCATATGCTACAACTGTCAGAAACCAGGACACATCATGGCCGATTGTCCAGATTTCAAGAAAAAGATGATCTCCTCCTTGAAGCAAAAGAGGCCGGTTGAAAAGAAGGTATACAAAGCCTCTTGGGATTCGGAAAGTGAATCCGAAGATGAAGTTGATAGGTAGTAAAAAAATGCATATTTATTACTACATTTACTATCATGTTTCCCTATTTATTCTTTTAATTATGCACTATTACTAAAATTTTGTTATTTAATGTGTGCAGGCCTTGAGTAATTAAAAAAATAAAAGAATAAAGCCTGAATGAAGCCCAGAAGCCCTAAAAGCCCATGTGCAAGCCCATGTGCAAAAGTTGTAATAATTTAGAAGTTTCTTATTATCTAACCTAATCTAAACTTAGATTTTAAACTCTTTATTTAAAATCTAAGGGAGGAAAAGGAAGGATAAGATAGAACTCCTAATTGCTAAAAGAAGAGGAAAAGGATGGACTTCTACTCAACCTAGTTGCTTGCAGGACAAGGCTAAAGATAAAAGGAGAAGAGTGCAAAGATAAAAATTCGTTTTAAAAGATTTGGATTTATGATAACTTGCTTCCCAAGTTATCCCAAATTTTCAAAATAAAGAGTCGGTATGCAAAATCCAGTAGGATATACCCAGATGGACGGACCAGAGGAGGCCACGCGAGAAAATGCGTGGCCAGAAGCCAAGCTATAGCCGCGGAAACGCGGCCATAGCCGCGTTTCCGCGGGTGTATGGATGAGGATGATCACCAGTTTTCGTGGGAGAATTGTATCGGGACTCTACTTCTTCCATCTCCTATAAATACCCCTGCAGAGCAACAGAGAGGGGGCGTCCAGAGACGGGAACTTAGGGTTTTTCTTTAGATTTTCTCTTTTCAAAATCTTATAATTTCGTTTCGTTTTTAGTATATTTTGGAGGAGGAGAGGAGCGCTGTATTTGGAAGTGACATTCAAATAAAGGTTACCTTTTCTTCTTTGTCATTAAATTTTGTCATTTAATTTTTGTTTTCTGCTGAGATTTATTATTTGTCTTCTTCTCTCTTTCACACAATTTTTCACATTAAACAAAAATTGAAAAAAAAAAGATGAATAACTAATTTTAATTTGTGGTTTGCTAATCTCTTAAACAACCCTAGTGTAGTTTAGAAAGTGAATTGATTGATAATCACTTTTAGAAACCCTAGGATTAAAACAGTTTCTTGAAGATTAATGGATAGTTAGGTTTTTCTAATCTAGGTTACACTTCTAAACAATTCTTCATAAATTCATACTTAAGAACTTTGATAGCATAACTTTAAGTTAAGACTTCTCTTATGCTATACTTAGAAGTTAAGATGAACAACTGTTGAATTTTTATTAGTGCACACTAGTTAGGGTTCTAATATCATTTATCTTTCTTGAATTTCTATTAATAACCTAGGATAGATATTACTTGTTTCAAGATGATATTCACTCTTTGAGACTTGCACTATGGGTTGTTGTAGAAGATTAGTAAACTGCATATCTCCAATCAAATCATTCAAATCTAATCAATCTTTCTCTTTTGTTTTGATCTAAGTGTAATACAGAGAAATCGTCCGAAACGCTTGCATCGCATCCTTCCCTGTGGATCGACCCGCTTTGGCCCTTGCTGCAGCGGATAGAAATGAAATGAGACTAAGACTCGCTAACTCTTAACTTTTTCTTTTCTTTATTACAATTTCTCGTTCCAATCAGAAGTCGACAGGCAAATGTGTGTTTCATGGCAAACACACCTAAGGTAACCACTCAACCACTTGATGATGAAAGTGAAATAAGTAAAGACATGTTAGTACATGCTTTTGTTGAACTTTCAGAAAGTTTTGATGATAAAAAGGAAGAGTGTTCAAAATTGAAAAAGGAAATTGAAATGCTTAAAAATCAACTTGCTATTTCTTCAAAAGAAAAGGATGAACTATCTTCTAATCTTATTTCAACGCAAAAGATTTTGATGAGTATAGAATTGCTTGTAAAGCTAAATTTCCAAAAATTGATGAAAATGAATTATCCATGTTAAAGACTAAAATCAATGATTTTGGAAATGTTTTAAAAGAATGTGCTTTTAACACTAATAAATTAGAAGAAATGTTTTCAAAGAAGCATATGCACACTCCACATGCTGAAAATGATAAAATAACTCATGCCAAAAAATTCACATGCTCATCATGCCAACACTTCACATGTCACTCATGTTAAAACTACTCATGCTCACAATTCACATGTTTGTAAGCCACATGCTCATTATGCTTTTAAATATGGTAGAATTTATAAATGTACTTATTGTGGCCGGAATGGCCATTTGGCTAAATTATGCTATGATCATATAAATAGGACAAATAATCTTGTGTGGGTTTGAAACACTAACTCTCTAGGACCCAAGAAAATATGGGTACCAAAATCAAGTCCTAAATTATTTGATGTAGGTACACACCAAGGCTCCAAGACGTAAGGAGCGGTGGTACCTTGATAGTGGTTGTTCAAGGCATATGACATGAAACATCAACAATTTCACAATCCTATCAAGATACGATGAAGGTGGCACCATCACCTTCGGAGATGACTCCAAGGGCACCATCATCAGTATAGGTAACACTAAGATTGGTGCATCTCCTTTAATAGAAAATGTTGTTCTTGTTGATGGGCTTAAATATAACTTGCTTAGCATAAGTCAACTATGTGATCGTGATCTCAAAGTTGTGTTTGATGAATCTTCTTGCAAAATTTTTTATTGTTAAACCAATGATTGTATTCTTACCGGATTTCATGAAAATAATGTCTACATTATTGACATGCTTAATTTGGATTGTTCTACTAAATGCTTGAATGTTTTTGATGAGATTTCATGGCTTTGGCATAGAATATTAGGACATGCATCTTTTGATCACCTTGTCAGAACTAATTCTAAGGAATTGGTGAAGGGTATTCCTTATTTGAAGTTTAAAAAAGACCGCATTTGTGGTGCGTGCCAACTTGGGAAACAAACCAAGTCTTCTTTCAAGCCAATCAAGGATATCATGTCAACTAGGCCATTAGAATTGATTCACATGGATCTTTTTGGACCAACTAAAACTAAAAGCTTAAATGGAAATAGATATATTTTTGTTTTAATCGATGATTTTTCTCGTTTCACTTGGGTTTTCTTTTTGGAGCATAAAGATCAATTTTTTTCGCATTTTAAGATTTTTCGAAAGAGTATTGAAAAAGAAAAAGGATTTTTGATTTTACGGATAAGAAGTGATAGAGGTGGTGAGTTTGTTAACCAACCCTTCACGACTTATTGTGATGAAAAGGGAATTAAGCATGAAATGTCATGTCCTAGGACTCCACAACAAATTGGAGTAGTTGAAAGGAAGAATAGAACTCTTCAAGAAATGGCTAGGACTATGATAAGTGAATATGGGCTCCCTCAATATTTAGGGACCGAGGCCATAAACACCGCATGCTACATATCAAACCGTATTTATTTGTATAAAAATACTTTCAAAACCTCTTTTGAAATTTATCATTTAAGAAAACTAAATGTTTCATACTTTAAAGTTTTTGGATGCAAGTGTTTTGTTTTGAATACTAAAGATAATTTGGGTAAATTTGATGCTAAGGCTTATGAAGCAATCTTTGTTGGCTATTCTAGTACTAGCAAAGCATATAGAGTATTCAATAAATCATCTCATACTATTGAAGAAACTATGCATGTTAAATTTAAAGAATCTAATGCTATTGTTGAGAATATTGTAGAGATTAACTCATTAAGTGAGAACATAGAGAAAATATCCTTGAAGGACTCACCCATCCAAGAAGACAAGCAAGAACCCATTGGTGAAGTTCAAAAGGATGAAGTGGAAAACTCTCAACCACTTCTTAAAGATTAGAGATACACTACAAATCATCCCAAAGATCTAATCATAGGTGATGTATCAAAGGGGTAACTACTTGCTCCAAACTCCATGAATTGTGTAGTAATTTTACATTCATATCTCATTTTGAACCCAAAAACATCCTCGAAGCCGAGGGTGACTCATATTGGTTGCTAGCTATGTAAGAAGAGCTCAATCAATTTGAGCGCAACCAAGTTTTGCACCTTATTCCTAGACCCCATGATAGACCAATAATTGATACTAAGTGGATTTTTAGGAACAAGATGGATGAGTCAGGAAATGTTATTAGGAATAAGGCTAGGTTAGTGGCCCAAGGTTACACTCAAGTTGAAGGAATCGACTTTGAGGAGACCTTTGCACCCGTAGCACGGCTTGAAGCTATACGGATCACACTAGCTTATGTATCTTTTAAAAATTTTAAACTTTTCAAATGGATGCAAAAAGTGCATTTTTAAATGGTTTTATTAATGAGAAAGTTTATGTTGAACAACCTCCCGGTTTTGTGGATCATGAACATCCAAATTTTGTGTTCAAACTTGATAATGCATTGTATGGTTTAAAACAAGCTCCAGGAGCTTGGTATGAAACGCTTTCTAATTTTCTTCTTTCAAATGATTCTGTTAAAGGCAAAGTAGACACCACATTATTTACTAAACATATTGATAGTGACATTCTTATAGTTCAAATATATGTTGATGATATAATCTTTGGCTCTACTAATGAGTTACATTGCAAGGAGTTTGAACAATGCATGCAACGTGAATTTGAGATGTCATTAATTGGTGAATTAAATTATTTTCTTGGACTCCAAATCAAGCAAATGCGCGATGGGATATTCATATGTCAAGCCAAGTACTCCAAGGGACTCATCAAGAAATTTGGGCTTGAAGACTCAAAAATTTGCAACACTCCCATGACCACCACCACCAAGCTTGATAAGGACGACCAAGGTAAGTGTGTTGATATAAAATTATATAGAAGCATGATTGGTAGTTTGTTATATTTATCGGCTAGTAGACCGGATATTATGTTTAATGTGTGTCTTTGTGCTAAATTCTAATCGTGTCCCAAAAAATCTCATTTAATTGCGGTAAAACGCATTATTCGTTATATTAAGGGCACTATTGGAATGGGTCTTTGGTATCCGAAAACTGGAGACTTCTCAATGACGAGTTTTTCAGATGCCGACTATGCGGGTTGTAGAGTGGATAGGAAGAGTACTAGTGGAACATGTCAATTTCTTGATAATTGTCTTGTTTCATGGTCTTTCAAGAAACAAAATTCGGTAGCTCTCTCAACCGCCGAGGCGGAGTATGTTGTGGCAGGGCTTGTTGTACACAAGTCCTTTGGATGAAACATACTCTCCTTGATTACGATTTACATTATGACTATATAAAAATATTTTGTGATAATACTAGTACTATTCATATGACTAAGAATGCAAATCAACATAGTAACACCAAGCACATTGAGATTAGATATCACTTTCTTAGAGATCATTTTGAGAAAGGTGATATTGAGATTAATTATGTTTCTTCCGATTTGCAACTTGTCGATATTTTCACTAAGCCACTTGACTATAATAGATTTTCTTTTATATGTGGTGAACTTAATGTTTTGTGTTGTTGAATAAGAAAGTTTTCTTGCAAATTTGTCCCTTTTTGATGTATGACAAAAAGGGGGAGAAATATGTAGTTTATGTTTTGATTTATGTTTTGATTTTGTGGTATGATTTGTTGTTTCATGACATGCAAAAATTCTCTCATAATAGTGTTGGCCCAAAGGCCCATCACTCTAGTTTTGATGATGATCAACTCATGTAGTTATGTTTACTAATGATCTTGTGTTTAATTAGTGACAGATTTGTTATCAAGATCTTAGTAGGTGTGGAGCTTCAATAAAGGATTTAAAGTCAAGTTTTGAAGCTAGCACCGGTTGATTCACGAGCCTATGCATCAAGACCACATCAAGTACTCAAGAGGAGTCGAGCTCGTTAGATTGCATTTGGACCAAGTCAAGATGATGAGAAGACTTCAAGGGAAGACTTCAAGATCAAGACTTGTGTCTAAGATAAGATTTAGTTTTTATAAGATTTTTGTTTTTAGATAAAATGTAAAGGATAGAGTAGTTGGTGGATTGCTCAAGTATACATTTACACACACACACTCTTGATAGTTTTGTTTTTACAAAAGATTTTTCATTTTGGAAAATACATGTTTGGATTTCGGTTTTCATGTTTACATATCTTTTAACCAAAATCAAGTTTAGAGCTTAATGTCAAAAACTTAGATATTTCATCTTATTTGTGTAATGGATCATATCCATACACACTATGCTTTAATGAATTCAAAATATCTAGTTTTTATTTAAAAGGAGTTTTGAAAAAATAAGTTTTTAGAAAAATACAAGTTTTCAATTGAGCCAATATTTTCATATTACAAAAATAGCTCAAATCCTTTATAACATGCCTTGATTTTGTGCAAGCATGTTTGTTTATCAAAGTATATTGGTAAAACTATTTTTGTAGATTTTTAAGTATTTTATGGGATTTTATTTGAGCCAAAAAGACAAACTTTTTAAATCCCAAAAAAACTGTTTTCAGGCTTTAGATAGTCGACTTACTACCTTGCTAGTCGACTAACTCTGAAGTCGGTTGACCGGCTCGGTCGACCGACGTGCACGGACGTGCACGCCTTGACCTGGCAGATGGTCGGTCTGCTGACCCAGTCGACCGGAACTGAGAGCAGTGCTCTCTGTTCTTTTGGGTCGACCGGAGGCTCCAACGGTCTGATTTTTGACCGTTGGCGGTCGACCGGACGGTCGACCGACAGGTCTGACAGACCCCAACGGCTAGTTTTTGACAGCCTATAAATTTGGGGGTTTGGTCATTGTTTTGATACAAGATTTTGGAGAAGTTTTAGAGCCAGTTTTTCCTACTCTTTTCAGAGGTTTTTCTCCACAAAATTGAGGGCAAATATTTCCAATCAAAAGGAAAGTTTTATCAAGAGTATAAAAGAGAATTTCTTGAGTTTTCCTCCACCATCTCTTTCCTAGTTTTCTCACACAAACACTTGAGCCATCCATTGCTATATCTACCTATAGGAGTTTGTTGTGAGAGGATTTTAGGTGATCAAGAGTTGTGATCACCAAAGTTCTACTTTGTTCTTTGAGGAGGCGGACGTGTGTTCGCATTTGTTTCGGGTCCTAGTGAGGAGGGAGTCCGAGAGTTGTTGGTGTTGCGGCACCAGGTGATCCATTGGGATCGATCATAGTGAAAATCCTTCGTGTGTCGAAGGCGGGGATGTAGAGCAAGGGTGCTCGAACCTCGAAACAAATCCCTTGTGTTTGCGATTGCTCACTCTCTCTCTCTCTCTCTCTTTGTCTTTATATCTTGCATACTTTTATTGTCTATCTTCATATGCTTGATATATTCATTTGTGCTCATTGATATACTTGCTTGGGTTTGTTTGCTAACACTTGTATTCAACCAAGAGAGCCAACGCGGCACCTCAACCCATTCAAGGGGAATCTAGAGGAGTTTGTCCAGAGCCCTTCAGGGGGAATTCGGCAACACTCTTGTGTTATACGTGGTGTTTAGCTTAAATAATTTGTAAGGTCATAATTGCTTTTAGCTTCCGCATTATTAGGCATTAAGTGACCATTAGATTAGCCATCACCTATTCACCCCCCCTCTAGGTGAACCTTCAAATAGATTATTTCATACTTGTGTAATATAGCATAATTTGAGGAGGAGTTTTTACCTCTCTTTATTATATCTTGTATTATAGCCTATATGTTTTGTCATCATCAAAAAGGGGGAGATTGTTGGCACAAAAGGTTACACTCTCTATTTGTTTAAGTTTTGATGATAACAAAACACATAGAAGCTATTTGGTACAAATAAGTTGTTTAGAATGAGTTTCAGGTTTGTACTAGTCATGATGGCCTTTCTAAGCTATTACAAGGAATTTTGATGTTAAAAGGCAAACGGCACAAGAGGACTTTTTCATACAAGAGAAGGCTCTAGCTTGGTGTAACTCGGCTCAGGGACTTTCTTTTCAGTTTTTATTATTTTTAGTTTGTTAAAGGATAGTGTGTAGTGTTGAAGCTCAATATTTCCACACACACAAGTTTTTGCACACGATTTTCAAAAGATATTTCTCTTTTATATAAAATAGTTTTATAAACATATCTTAATACTTATGAACTCTATTTAATATAGTGTACAAAGTTTTAATCAAAGTTAATTTGAAAAATTTTAAAGATCTTCAAAACTATTTCCTCAAGAGAGTCTATTTTGGCCTTCTACGGTCGACCGGCCTTGTTTCAGGTCAGGACGGTCGACCGGGCGGTCGACCGGGATTCTGACTGTTTGGGTGCGTGCATCTGTGCACGTCTCCCGGTCGACCGGGCGGTCAACCGGACCCCATATCGGTCGACCGACCTTCGGCCAACTGAAAGCACCCATGTTTCTGTTACGGTCGACCGGGCGGTCGACCGTGGGCTGGCAATGGTTATCTTTCAAAAATTCAAGACCAAAATGATTATTTGAAATTTTTTAATAAGATAATAGATCATTTAAATTTTCTTTTCCTTTATAAAATTTTGTCACATTTTTCAAAATTCTTCATATTTAATTTTGAAATTTGACATTTCTTTATCTAAAATTAAAATTCTAGAATTTAAAGGAATAGTTTCTCTTTGAAGCAAAGCATTCTCTTTTAAAAATTCTCATTATCTTTTCTTAAAGATGAAATAACTTTTTTAAAGTTATCTTTTTGAGAATTTACAGAAGAAATTTGAGAGACATAAAATGAATTTTCTTTGTTGAGTCTTTCATTTTCCTTTGTTAGAACTTTATTTTTAATCTTTTCATTCTTAAGATCATCATATAATTCATGAAATGCATCTAATAATTCAGTATATTGTACCTCATCTTCTTCTTGAGCCATAAAACATATATTGATAATATCAGTGGCTTCTTCTTCGTCAGTGGAAGATGAATCACTATACTCCTAAGATGCCTGATAATCTTTCTTCTTTTTGTACTTTTTAGTAATGGGCAATCCTTCTTTATATAACCTGTTTTATTACAGTTATAATAAGTAGGATTAAACTTACCTTATTTCAAGAACTTTCTGAATTTTCTTGAGAGCATTATCATCTCCTCTTCATCATCATCTGAATTGTTTATATCTGAGGATGTATGGCAGGCAAGTATTTTCTTCTTGGATTGAGATTGTTGTTCATCCTTCTTTCTATCTTTAAGTTGAACTTCATATGCCATTAAATTACCAATAAGGCTTTCTAATGACATTATTGAAAGATCATTTGCTTCTTCTATAGCCCAATCTGATGTGAGCGCACGAAGAATCTTTCTAACTTTTTTAACTTAAGTGTATTCCTTTCCAAGGGCTACTAAGGAATTTGTAATGTTGGTGAACCTTATAATTATTTCTGAAATGATTTCATTATTCTTCATTTTTGAAAAGTTCAAAGCAGTAAACAAGAATAGAAATTTTAGATTCTTTGACTCTATTAGTACCTTCAAGTGTTACCTGTAAAATCTGCCATATTTCATTTCTAAATCTGGCCGTTGACACACGATTAAATTCTTCTTTTTCAAGGCACAGAAAAGCGCGTTCATTGCTTTGGCATCAAAATTCGCAGACTTCTTTTGTTCTTCACTCCACGCATTGTAATTAGTGGTCGGCTTGGTGTTGGTGCTTCTACTATGTTCCATAGTTTATAGTTGAGTGATTGCAAGTAAATCTTCATTTTACACTTTCAGTAGTTGTAGTTTGATCCATCAAATAATGATGGACGTTGTGTAGAATGTCCTTCTTTGAATTGTGATGAAGAAAACTCTGTTACCATCCTCTCTCTGATACCAAGTGTAGGATCTAAATACAATGGCAACACAAACACTAAAACAAAGAAGAATAGCGTTTAAATAAAATACTTGTAAGAAAAGAAAATACACAGAATAAATTTCAAAAGGATGCAAATGCAAACATGAGAGATTTTATCCTGATTCGGTCCTCGTAACCTACATCCAGTCCCCAAGTTACCCGTTTGAGATTTTCCTTATCCTGATTTTAATACACCCAAAATCAACTCCTTGACCACCACTTGACAAAATAATCTTTGCCAAATCTGTATAACTCTACTCTACACCAGGAAGACAACAACTTGTACAACTTTTCTCTATACCAAGAAGAAACTCTTGTACAACACTTCTCTTTGAATGATTATAAAGTATCCTATAAGCCTTGAAACTTTTATGTGATCGTGAACAAAGTTTCTTATATGTGGACTCTCAGAATTCTTCACAATAGAATTGGAATTGTGTGAAGAAATCAAGGTGGAAACTAGTTTTCTGGAAAATAGAAATTTTCAATAGAGTTTTGGACAGAAAACTAATGTTTTGAATTAGTGTATTCATCCTAGGACAACATCCCTATTTATAGGTGTAATCAATGGTCAGCTAGGGAAGTTATCAACTCAAATTTGAAAATCAGGACGTTGGATAAACACCAGAATATCAATAACTGAATAACAGTCAGAAACTATCTACAGTCGTCTAGGATATGAGATTGGTCGACTAATAGAACAAGTTTTGCCTGGCTTAGTCGACTAGCCAATATATCAAGTCGACTACATTAAGACTGACACAGAAAGATAAGTCTTTGGAAACTAAACTTAGTCGACTAACAGAGTTGATAAGTCGACTAATATTGGTTACAGTTAATAAACAGAGAGATGATATATATCTGTGGAAAGGCTTAGTCGACTATATAAAGGAGCAAGTCGACTAGAGAATATATTAGTTGACTAGATTTGGGGATAAGTCGACTATATGACTATATTGTGTGTGTGATCAAGGCTTTTAGCAATCTATAAAAAATATACAAAAATAGTCAATATCCTTGAGTAGTCTTGAGCAATTAGAACTCATCATTAGCTTTTGAGATTAAGCTCCAATGAATTTGCATCACAATTATTATCATCAAAATCTATGTTCCAATATTCCCTCCCTTTTTGATGATGACAAGTCGTGTACATACAAGTCACCCTATAGAGATAAACTCCGATTGCAGAGAACAAGTTGTAACAAATATAGAAAACAAGTGTTCTCCACCTGCAAAAAATATATCATGACATATTTATATATATTTGCATTGTCAAGTGTTTAGAATAACTATTAGCAAGTATCCATTTTTTTATAAGGTACCTATAAGATAAACATGAAGGTTCACCTAGAGGGGGGGTGAATAGGTGATGGCTAATCTAATGTCACTTAATGATGAATGATGCAAATAATGCGGAAGCTAAAAACAAATATGACCTAATAAAATCTTTTACACTAAACACTATGTATAACACAAGAGTGTTGCCGAATTCCCCGTGAAGGGCTCTGGACAAACTCCTCTAGATTCCCCTTGAATGGGTTGAGGTGCCGCGTTGGCTCTCTTGGTTAAATACAAGTGTTAGCAAACAACCCAAGCAAGTATATATCAATTATGCACACAAGTATATCATGCAAGTAAAGATGAACACAATAAAGTAATGCAAGATATAAATAAGGGGGAGAGAGAGAGAGAGAGAAAAGGCAATCGCAAACACAAAGGGTTTGTTTCGAGGTTCGAGCACACTTGCTCTACATCCCCACCTTCGACACACGAAGGATTTCCACTATGCAATATCTCAATGGATCTCTCCTATGTGCCGCAACACCAACAAGCCCTCGGACTCCCTAGTCCCGTACACACGCAAGCCCACCGGCTCGCCGAGGCCGCACCTCAAACAACAAGAGTTCGCACCCGAACCCTAAACAATCACGAGCACACTTGCCCGTCTCCTCAAAGAACAAAGAAAAGATCTTTGGTGATCTAAACACTTTGATCACCAATAAAAACTCTCACTACAACACTCCTATAAGATGAATAGCTCAATGGATGCTCAAGTGTTTGTGTGAGAAAACAAGGAAAAAATCTTTGGTGAAAAACTCAAGAAAATCTCTTTTACACTCTTGATAAACTCTCCTTTTAATTGGAAGTATTGGCTCTAATTTTGTGGAGAAAAACCTCTGGAATGAATGGGAAAAACTGGCTCTAAGAGTCTCCAAAATCTTAGCTCAAAATAATGACCAAACCCCCAAATTTATAGGCCAGAAAAATATAGCCGTTGGGGTCTGTCAGAGCTGCCGGTCGACCCGTGTGGTCGACCGCCAACGGTCAGAAATTCGACCATTGGAGCCACGGTCGACCGCCGGGTCGACCGACCCACTGGAGCTGAGAGTCCAACTCTCTGTCGGTCGACCCGTACGGTCGGCCGAACTTTCCAGAAAGCAGAGCTCTCTGGAGCGGTCGACCGGCACGGTCGGCCGTCCTCCAGTGCACAAAGGCGTGCACATCTGTGCACGTCGGTCGACCGGTCCGGTCGGCCGACTCCAGGATTAGTCGACTTATACAGGCTACTAGTCAACTTATCCGAAGCCTGAAACAGTTTTCTGGGATTAAAAAGTTAGTCTTTTTGGCTCAAATAAAATCCCATAAAATACATAAAAATCTAAAAAAATAGTTTAACCAATATATTTTGATAAACAAACATGCTTGCACAAAATCAAGGCATGTTATAAAAGATTGGACTATTTTTGTAACTTGGAAAATTTTGGCTCATGATAAAAACTGTTTTTCCAAAACAATATTTTTCTAAAACATGTTTTTTCAAATCTTCATCAAATACAAAAACAAGATATACTTTTAAGGCATAGTGTGTATGGATATGATCCACTACACAATCATAATGAAATATCTATGTTTTTGTCATAAAGCTCTAAACTTGGTTTTGGTTAAAAGATAAGTACATGAGAAACACCAAAAACCAAAATAGTATTTTCTAAACTAGAAAATCTTTTGTAAAACAAAACTATCAAGAGTGTGTGTGCATGGTATACTTGAGCAATCCACCAACTACTCTATCCTTTACATTTTACTCTAAAACAAAAGCAAAATCTTATACCTAGACACAAGTCTTCATCTTCTTGAAGTCTTCACTTGAAGGCTTCTCATCTTCTTGACTTGGTCCAAGCTTGATCCAAAAGCTCCTTGGATCACACCATGATAGCTCCAAATCTTGACATTTTATCCTTTGTTGAGCTATGCACTTACTAAGATCTTGATAATGAATCTGTCACTAATTAAACATAAGATCATTAGTAAACATAACTTCATGAGTTGATCATCATCAAAACTAGGGTGATAGGCCATTGGGCCAACAATCTCCCCTTTTTTGATGATGACAAAACACATGGAGTTATATATGCATGGATTAAAGTAAAGCTTCAAAGAAGCTCCCCCTTAACTCATGCATAACACATAAATAATAGATATGACAATGAGGCACATGAATATGTATGCAAGTATGGAGATAAAACATGCAACAAGCATAAATCAAAATCTTTTTCTCCTATTTGCAATACAAAAATATATATGCATAAACATAAATCTTACTCAACCATGCATATAAACTCAAAATCTTTCTCCCCCTTTTTGTCAATCATCAACAAAGGGTTCAAAGTAAAATCAAATCAAACAAATTTTTCTCCCCCTTTTTGTCAAAAACAAAAAGATCAAGAAGGGGTAATGCAAATCAATCAATAAAGATTTATATGCGATATACATTCATGAAGAGGAAGACGCTAAGTTAGCTTCCCTACACATATGCATTACATGAAGAAGGGATGACAAGCCCTAATTCACATAACACATATTATGTAATACATAAGAGGAGATGTGAAGCTCCCCCTACACACGTGTACCACATAAAGAAGAGATGTTAAGCTCTTCAATACAAGATACACTCATCATTAATCTATATGTGGAAGAGATGTTAAGCTCTCCTAGCATATAGTCAATATAAATCAAAACTATTGTATTTATCCTTTTAAAACAAAATTTTGAGATACCAATTTAAAACATTCAACTAAACATCTTGATATCAAAATAGAGTAATTTTTCTTTATGAAGCCAAATAAACAATTGAAATGACTATTTTCTATCATAAAGTAAGGGAGTGGAAATATAAATACCAATTGAAATATGAAAATCAAATTTTCTCCTCCTTTATGAAATACCAACAAAAGCTATGCATAGGCTTGAAATAAGATACCAATTGCAAACTAAATCAGTTGAAATAAAGTTGAAACTCAAGCTCTAGCATAAACAACATTTGTGAAAATTTATATCTTGAGCACAAATAAAACAAGTATATGTGTATGAAATAGAATGAGTACCAAACACTAATAGATGATACTAATTGAAAGTATACATACACAATAAACATATGAGTATACAAAAAGATCAAAATGATACCAATTGAAAGAGTTCAATGATACCAATAAGTACAAGTGTATACATCATATTACTAATACCTCCCAATCATGGTTCAAGTTTTAAATAATTTTCATTTTAAAGCATTCATGAACATGATCTCCCATCCATCCTCCCATAGATGGTAGGGGTTTTCAAAAATAGATTTGAAAATATTTTAGCATGAAAATCACTACCAAATGAAGAACAATTAACTAGTTAAAATAATTTTTGAAAAACTAGTTAAAGATCCTTCAAAACATGAAATCAAAGCATATATATATTTCATGAATCATACTAAGTACATAAAAGTTCAAGCACTCATAGTCCATAAAACTCAAAATTATCTTAAAAGGTAAAAGATGAGTGTTCAAAGGTTATGTAAATGGCATTTTCATGAAAATGATCATTGAAGCTCAAAAAGATGAATAACATTTTATAAAACATGAAAATTTATTTTTCTTAAAAATAATACACTTCTAGGCATATGTATGATTTATCCAATCCTAACAATACACATACATATCCCAAATCTAAAGGAGTCTATTAAAGATGTTTGCATGAAGGCAAGAGACTCACGGGTATACATGTATATTTATTAGATTTGAATTAAAAATACATATACATGAAGTAAAGCATAAAAATAGGTAAAAACATGTATAAAAAAGAATCATCAAAACTAGTCTATACATATGCATATAGTGGATACAAATGAGCATGAAGTTCAAATATATATGAGTCAATTTTAGTTCACTATTCATATATGTATAAATGCAAGTTTGACACAATCTACATCTAAGCATGTAAATACCACATGAAGCACAATAAATCATAAAACATGAACATGCTCAAAATATTATAAATGAACTAGCATGTACAAAAATAAAATGGGAGTTTAGAGATTGTTACCAACTCCAAAGCTCCAACCATGGTGGCCTTTCCACCAAAACTCCTTGATAGCGATGCATCCAAGTGTATGTCCATCAATTCCAAGTGCATCCACTACCAAGGAACCAAATCTCTCACGTCTTGAGAGATCCCTCACCTACATCAAAAACATGGGGTGGGGGTTTTGGTACCCATTTTTTCTTGGGTCCTTGGGGGTTAGTCTTGTTGTAAGGCACCCAAAAATTCTTATTCTTAGCAAAATTAAAATGATCTAATCTATCATAACAATATTTTGCTAAATGGCCTTTGCGGCCACAATGTGTACATACGTACACCTTAGTATGCTTATGTGTAGGAGTGTGATCATGTTGTGCAACATAAGCAAATGCCTGGTTATGATGTGCATGAATGTGTGGAGTTTGTTTCTTTGAAAACATTGACTCCAACCTAGAATGATTAAAAGCACAAGAGTTCAAAGATGAACTCAAACCATCCATTTTACTTTTCAAATCTTTAATCTCATTAGTGGTGGCATGAAAAGCATGATAAGATGAAGAACCATTTTTCTTTTTCTTTTGTGAAACAAAATCTTTTTCTTTTTCACAAATTTTTCTTTTCAAAGATTTATTTTCTTGAAAAACAACTTCTTTTTGTTTTCCCACCAAATCAACTTTATTTTTCAAAATAGTGTTTCCTTCACATAAATCATTCAATTTTGCAAGTAAGGAAACATTCTCATTTTTCAAATCTTTATTTTCTTTTTCTAAGCATGCCATTTTATTTTCTAATGAATCTTTTTCATTAAGCATGGCATCAAAATTCTTTTTCAAATTTTTGTTATCTTTTTTCTAAACATGCAATGTTAGATTTAAATGACTCTTGTTCTATATGCATGCAAGCAATGTTCTTTTTCAAATTTTTATTTTTCTTTTTAAGCATGTTATATTTTTCAAGCACAAGTTGACAAAAGGTAGTAAGCTCATCATATGACATGTCTTCATCATCGGATTCGGAGTTTACCTCAAGGGGGTTATCCCCTTGTATCATATAGCACACGTTGGAGGTGTCGCTTCCAACGTCCGAATCACTCCCGGCATAATATAGATCCTTTTCGCCAAGGGAGGTGATGATGTTCCAAGCTACAAAAGCCGATTCAACATTAGAAACCCTAGAAAGTATTCATCATTTAGGGTACATTTAAGAGCATGAAGGGCTTTTGCATTAGCCTCAAAGTACTTGCTATTATTAACATATGAATCATTAGTGGTAGCAAGATAAACATGAATGCCTAAGGCCTTGAGGTACAAAGACATCTTAACCTTTCAAATTTGGATGTTAAGAATGTCAAAGGTGGGTGGTGACATGAACTCCATGGTGTGTGTACAAATATTGTGATTAGCCTAAAAATGAGGATCTTTAACTCTAGGTTGTTAGACCCAAATCAGAGTACCAAGCTCTGATACCAATTGAAGGTTCACCTAGAGGGGGGGTGAATAGGTGATGGCTAATCTAATGGTCACTTAATGATGAATGATGCAAATAATGCGGAAGCTAAAAACAAATATGACCTAATAAAATCTTTTACACTAAACACTATGTATAACACAAGAGTGTTGCCGAATTCCCCGTGAAGGGCTCTGGACAAACTCCTCTAGATTCCCCTTGAATGGGTTGAGGTGTCGCGTTGGCTCTCTTGGTTAAATACAAGTGTTAGCAAACAACCCAAGTAAGTATATATCAATTATGCACACAAGTATATCATGCAAGTAAAGATGAACACAATAAAGTAATGCAAGATATAAATAAGGGAGAGAGAGAGAGAGAGAAAAGGCAATCGCAAACACAAAGGGTTTGTTTCGAGGTTCGAGCACACTTGCTCTACATCCCCGCCTTCGACACATGAAGGATTTCCACTATGCAAGATCCCAATGGATCTCTCCTCGGTGCCGCAACACCTACAAGCCCTCGGACTCCCTAGTCCCGTACACACGCAAGCCCACCGGCTCGCCGAGGCCGCACCTCAAACAACAAGAGTTCACACCCGAACCCTAAACAACCACGAGCACACTTGCCCGTCTCCTCAAAGAACAAAGAAAAGATCTTTGGTGATCTAAACACTTTGATCACCAATAAAAACTCTCACTACAACACTCCTATAAGATGAATAGCTCAATGGATGCTCAAGTGTTTGTGTGAGAAAACAAGGAAAGAATCTTTGGTGAAAAACTCAAGAAAATCTCTTTTACACTCTTGATAAACTCTCCTTTTAATTGGAAGTATTGGCTCTAATTTTGTGGAGAAAAACCTCTGGAATGAATGGGAAAAACTGGCTCTAAGAGTCTCTAAAATCTTAGCTCAAAACAATGACCAAACCCCCAAATTTATAGGCCAGAAAAATATAGCCGTTGGGGTCTGTCAGAGCTGCGGGTCTGTCAGAGCTGCGGTCGACCGCCAACGGTCAGAAATCCGATCGTTGGAGCCACGGTCGACCGCCGGGTCGACCGATCCACTGGAGCTGAGAGTCCAACTCTCTGTCGGTCGACCCGTACGGTCGGCCGAACTTTCCAGAGAGCAGAGCTCTCTGGAGCGGTCGACCGGAAGGTCGACCGTCCTCCAGTGCACAAAGGCGTGCACATCTGTGCACGTCGGTCGACCGGTCCGGTCGGCCGACTCCAGGATTAGTCGACTTATAAAGGCTACTAGTCGACTTATCCGAAGCCTGAAACAATTTTCTGGGATTAAAAAGTTAGTCTTTTTGGCTCAAATAAAATCCCATAAAATACATAAAAATCTACAAAAATAGTTTAACCAATATACTTTGATAAACAAACATGCTTGCACAAAATCAAGGCATGTTATAAAAGATTGGACTATTTTTGTAACTTGAAAAAATTTGGCTCATGATAAAAACTATTTTTCCAAAACAATATTTTTCCAAAACATGTTTTTCCAAATCTTCATCAAATACAAAAACAAGATATACTTTTAAGGCATAATGTGTATGGATATGATCCACTACACAATCATAATGAAATATATATGTTTTCATCATAAAGCTCTAAACTTGGTTTTGGTTAAAAGATAAGTACATGAGAAACACCAAAAACCAAAATAGTATTTTCTAAACTAGAAAATCTTTTGTAAAACAAAACTATCAAGAGTGTGTGTGCATGGTATACTTGAGCAATCCACCAACTATCTATCCTTTACATTTTATCTAAAACAAAAAACAAAATCTTATACCTAGACACAAGTCTTCATCTTCTTGAAGTCTTCACTTGAAGGCTTCTCATCTTCTTGACTTGGTCCAAGCTTAATCCAAAAGCTCCTTGGATCACACCGTGCTAGCTCCAAATCTTGACATTTTATCCTTTGTTGAGCTATGCACTTACTAAGATCTTGATAATGAATCTGTCACTAATTAAACACAAGATCATTAGTAAACATAACTTCATGAGTTGATTATCATCAAAACTAGGGTGATAGGCCTTTGGGCCAACAAAACATTTTGAAGGTACCAATAATAATAGAATAAAAAACAATTAACCTTTTGGAACCAAACCCAATTTGAATTTGGTTTCTATTTGTTAGTATAAATATAATCACAAAAATTACATACATGTATATATGATGCAATATAAGCATTTTTATCCATAATACTTAAATTTATAGGAATCCATATATATATGTTCTTAATTCTTTTTGAAATAATATCAGTATTTCTTTTCATAAAAGAATTATATGGATTATGATTCTTTTCATAAACACGTGTAGATTTTCCAACATTATTTTTTGAAAATCCAAGGCCATCATGTATAGATTTTTCAAATTTATCTTTTAAAAATCTAAGGATAAAATGATTATTTGAAATCTTTTGATAAGATAATAGAACATTTAAATTTTCTTTTCTTTTATTAAATTTTGTCACATTTTTCAAAATTTCTTCGTATTTAATTTTGAAACTTGACATTTCTTTATCTAAAATTAAAATTCTAGAATTTAAAGAAGTAGTTTCTCTTTAAAGCAAAGCATTCTCTTTTAAAAAATTCTCATTATCTTTTTTAAAAATAAAATAACTTTTTCAAAGTCATCTTTTTGAGATATTATAGAAGAAATTTGAGAGACATAAAATAAATTTTCTTCGTTGAGTCTTTCATTTTCCTTTACTAAAACTTTATTTTTAATCTTTTCATTCTTAAGTTCATCATATAATTCATGAAATGCATCTAATAATTTAGTATATTTTACCTTATCTTCTTCTTGAGCCATAAAATAAGTTTTGGTAGTTTCAGTGTCTTTTTCTACGTTAGAGGAAAATGAATCACTATTCTCCCAAGATGCCTGATAATCTTTCTTCTTTTTGAACTTGAAGTTTCCTTTGTGTTTTAGCAATGGCAATCCTTCTTTATATGACTTGTTTTATTATAATATTAATAAGTAAGATTAAACTTACCTTATTTTCAGAACTTTCTGAATTTTCTTGAGAGCATTGCCATCTCCTCTTCATCATCATCTGAATTGTCCATATCTGAGGTTGTATAGAAGGCAAGTATTTTCTTCTTGGATTAAGGTTGATGTTCATCCTTCTTCCTATCTTTAAGATGAACTTCATATGCCTTTAAATTACCAATATGGTTTTCTAATGACATTGTTGAAAGATCATTTGCTTCTTCTATTGTGATGAAGAAAACTCTGTTAGCATCCTCTCTCCGATACCAAGTGTAGAATCTAAATACAATGGCAACACAAACACTAAAACAAAGATGAATAGCGTTTAAATAAAATACTTGCAAGAAAAAAATGCAGAGAATAAATTTTAGAAAGATGCAAACGCAAACACAAGAGATTTTATCTTGATTCGGTCCTCGTGACCTACATCCAATCCCCAAGCAATCCGCTTGAGATTTTTCTTATCTTGATTTTGATACACCTAAAATTAACTTCTTGTACACCACTTGACAAAATAATCTTTGTCAAATCCGTAAAACTCTTCTCTATACCAAGAAAACAACTTGTACAACTCTTCTCTACACCAAAAAGATACTCTTGTACAACTCTTCTCTTTGAATGATTATAAAGTATCCTATGAGCCTTGAAACTTGTATGTATCGTGAACAATATTTCTTATATGTGGACTCTTAGAATTCTTCACAATAGAATTAGAATTGTGTGAAAAATGAAGGTGGAAACTATTTTTCTGGAAAACAGAATTTTTCAATAGAGTTTTGAACAGAAAATTAATATTTTGAATTGGTGTATTCATCCTAAGATAACATCCCTATTTATAAGTGAATTCAATGGTCAGTTAGGGAAGTTATCAACTTAAATTTAAAAATCAGACGGTTGGATAAACACCAGAATATCAATAACTGAATAACAATCAGAAACTATCTATAGTCGACTAGGATATGAGATTGGTCGACTAATAGAACAAGTTTTGCCTGGGTAAGTCGACTAGCCAATATATCAAGTCGACTACATCAAGACTGACACAGAAAGATAAGTCTCTTAGAACTAAACTTAGTCGACTAGCTGAGTTGATAAGTCGACTAATATTGGTTGCAGTCAATAAACAGAGAGATGATATATATCTGTGAAAAGACTTAGTCATCTATATAAAAGTCCAAGTCGACTAGAGGATATATTAGTCGACTAGACTTGGGGATAAGTCAACTATATGACTATATTGTGTGCGTGATCAAGGCTTTTAACAATCTATAAAAAAATACACAAAAATAGTCAATACCCTTGAGTAGTCTTGAGTAATTAGAACTCAGCATTAGCTTTTGAGATTGAGCTCCAATGAATTTGCATCACAATTGTTATCATCAAAATCTAAGTTCCAACACTTATGAATCTCTTCTCCAATCTTGGTTACAAAAAATAGAACAGAAAAAAAACTAAAACTAAACTAATCGAACCCTAATTTTGATCTCTGAAAGTAATTCTGAGATATCTCTCTGCTCCTGCCTCTGCTGGGCATTTATAGGAGAACTCTTAGGGATCTGATGAGTTAAATTGACTCAGTGAAATGCATCATCAGATAACCATCCTTATTGCGTCATCAAAAAGTATATTCTCAGAATCTGGGTTGCAGCTAGCAGGTATTTTAATTGCTAAATATGACTTATATAATTACTGAATTGAAAATAAGGTTAACATAATAATTGTATCCCTTTAAGTCTTCTTTCTGGAGTATCTTGAATTATCAGGTTTGAGTTTTTGTAACAAAGTTATGATCAAAATACTAAAATGTATTCAGTTTGAATTCTAATTTGAATTGATTTAGAAACCAGAATTTAATTAGGATTGCTTTAAAATCTGATTTTAATGGGACTCTTTGGGATTTTTGAGCTTTTTGTTCTGCTTTACCACTTAAATAGATATCTGCATACTCATAAACAAATAAGAGGTTAAATAGCAGAGTTTTATTTAAAAAAATATGGGAATGTGACAATAAGTATGCAATATTAGTGAACAATCAGGAACTTTAGGGCTTGCCTCTGAGTTGGCTGTCATACTATCCTAGCTTGCCTGTACTCCAGGCAGGTCTGAAAAGAGTTCCGCAGATATTACTACATTACTTCTTGGCCAACCTTTATCTGTGACATGCGAGGCCATTGAGTGACTTAGAGACATTATGTAGTCACATAATAGGCAGAAATGAGATCATCACACTAGCAGTTGTCTGGCTCCTAGGCAGAGCATAATACCCATAATTTTTCAGAAAGAGACCTCTCCTTAAGCCTTGAGTCATAAGGTGTCACTGTTGCAATGAACTGATATGTTGTGATAGCAATTATTGCAGATAGTGCAGTGGAAAGCAGGATCATCGAGAAATGAGAAGAACAGATATGATATACCAAACTAAATAAAGCCAGTACATAATTTAACATCGTTTCACTAATTAAACAGATCGTGTATACGTACACAGGAGAAGGGAGAAAATTTTTATTAAAATATTGGAGGAGCACAATGATAAACACTCATGCTTCTCACTAAGAAGATTACCAGCCCTTTAATGGCCGCCTAAAATAGCAAATTGTTATGGCTAACTTCTCTGACGGATTGCTTACTTTTTTTTGTTCTCTACATCTTTGAAGGCCACACCCAAGGGTTATTTATAGACCATAGGATCATCCTAGTCCTATATAAACTCCAACAATATGAACAACATTACCTTAGAAAAGAAGGAAACTCGAGTCAACTCAAACTGCAATCAGAACCGCCAAAGGAAACTGCCAGCAGCATTATTAGTCAACTAATATAAACTATTAGTTGACTAATCTTTCTCATTAGTCAACTATGCAGACTATTAAGCTGTTGATCGAGGTGAAACCTGTACAAAAAAATTGAAGTTTAGAAATGGTGCTAAGATTCCTCTATACTACCGCTATAGTAAGTGGCTATGCGGATCGTGATCCACAGGGAGGGAAAGAGATAGATGCATTCTGTATTCTTGTTTAGTTTACTAAAACCTAGTTAAAAATTTCTTCTTAGTTTTGAAAAAAGAAAATGAAAGTATACTGAGTTATGTTGGAAAAGGAAAATTAAAAGAAATGAAAAGAAGAGGGTGTTTATTTTTTTCGTTTAAATTTAAAAGAAGAAGTAAGCAAAAAGATAGAGAAATAAAGAAAAGAGTGGATTTTTTAAAGTGCTTCTAAGCTAAGAAATTAGAAGAAAGAAAGAAAGAAATTTACTTACCTTTTTGGTTGAATACTTACCTCTGATCGTCAGTGAAAGATTACCTTGGATTGGAGGTGATCAGCGCATAACATACAGATCATGTTCCTGTCCACATTGCATCATCTAGAACTTTGGGGCGCAAACATGAAATGATACGGACATAAAAGAGGAATTCATCATCATGAGTTATCGGTGGCACTTGCAATGGCAAAGCCATTCTGATGCTATAAATTCATATGGATAGTACTTCAAGCAAAAAGAAAGTAAATACCAAAAAGAAGAATAAAATAAAAGGTAAGCTTTGATTAAATTGAAAAACAATAAAAGAAAAGAAGAAGATTACATCGGTGTCACTCTCAATACAATTCTTTCTCTCCTTCTCTCCTAGATCTCTTCTCTAATTTAAGTTTACAAATAAACGGAAAATTACATAACAAGAGAAATAAAAATTTTAAGTTAAACTAGAACAAAAACCCTAATCCTAGCTCTCTACCAGTGGTACATGTTTGCCTTCTGATTTTACAGTAATTATAGGCAAAACTGGAAGGAAGAGAAGCGTCTAATGATAAGGGGAGCAAACACTCCCCCAACCACCTCAACCGCAGCTCTGGCCACGTTTATGAGGTACGGATCTGGCCAGAGTACCAGATCCGGGGTACATGCTATTGATTCATTTGACATCTCAACTTATCCCATTGGTTTTTCAGTTTGAGCTTTGGATTTAGCAATATCCCTGTTTATCTTTAAGCTAACCAAATAGATTTATAGAAATTTGATTTAACTGATATTTATTTGTGTTGGCCCAAGGTTACAATCAACCCATGTTTAGTGTATTTTGATGATTACAAAACATATTAGTTATTTGTACTAATATAAATTGTTGTTTAAGTGTGTTTCAGGTTTATATATTAAAGAGATGAATTCTTCCCTAAAGGAAGGTACATTGGACTCAAGACAAGTCAAATTGGGCTCAAAGTGCAATATTGAAGATCAAGTAAAGATTGCCCTTGTTGAAGTCTTGAAGACCTAGAAGTTTGTAAGTGTAGTTTTGTTAAAGATAGAATATGTGAAATTTGGCTCTAGGATTTGCACACACACTTGTTTTGTATGTTTCCTTTGTTTTTGAAAATGTTTATTTCTAAGTTTATGCCTTAGTTTATACATACATGGACTCAAAGCTTTATATCTTTAAAAACTTGTTTAAAACATGATATAAACTATTTTCTGCATAACACTTAGCTTTAGATTTTTTTTAAGAATTTTTACAAAATTTTCTATCTCAAAAATCTGCCCAAAAAATATCTATTTCAGGCAGACCGGTCGACCGGCAGTCGACCGGCTGCTGTGTCCAGACATGCACAGGCTGTGCATGTCTGTCGGTCGACCGACCTACATACCGGTCGACCGAAAAAGAGATGTTTTGCTCTCTGTATCTTTTCGGTCGACTGGGTCGGTCGACCGATAGAAGGAAACTGTGTTTCCTTTGTTGGATCGGTCGACTGGCAGTCGACCGAAGCCCCAACGGCTCTTTTGCCAGCAGGGACCCGGTCGACCGGCAGTCGACCGGTAGGCCTGCATCAGCCATAACGGCTCTTTCTTCTTTTGGAATTTCTGAAAATCTGTTTTTGGTTTTCTCTTTAACAGAGTTTTTAGGAGTTGTTGGGACTCTTTTTCTGATCAAATTAGCTGGAAAAATCAGAGTTTTAACCTATTCTCTCCCTATAAATAGTGGGGAATAGGCCTTAGTTATTTACTAAGAAAAATACAAGTTTTCATAGTTTTTCAAGAGAAAGAGAAAAATAGTTTAAAGCTTTCATTTCCATTCTTTCAAAATTGGTTTTTCAGTTGTTGTTTGATCTCTAATATCACTCTACAACTGAAGCTTTTCTCACCACACTTCATAGAGCCAAAAATTTCATATTCTTTCTATAGGTGAAGTTGTAAAAGAGTGAGAGTGTTTGTAAAAGAGTGTTGTGGTCTAGTTAAAGATCACTATTTGTAATTCTTGTTCTTGTGGAGACAAGCTCCTCGGTGGAGTTTCTTTGTAAGGTGAAGCTACGGGCTTGAGGTCTTTGGAGGCCTAACTTGTACGGGATCCTAAGGGGATAGTGGAAACCCTTCACGGAGGTGAAGGCGGGGACTAGAGCAACGGGCTCGAACCTCGAAACAAATCATCTTGTTTGCGATTGCCTTGGCGTTCTTCTTGCTTACTTTCTTGCTTTATATCACTTCCAATTTATTGCTTGAGAACTAACCTTTATTTGTGCAATCCTTATTTGTTTACTTTACTTGCTATTTTACTTGTGGAATCTTGTGTTGATATACTTGTTGTGTTACATTGTGAGCTTTTCATTTTCATCATCATACTTGGCATTGATCAATCACACCTCAATACAACACGGTTGCATTGCGCACCTCTAACCCATTTAAGGGGAATTGGGAGGAAGGAGTTCAGAACCTCGCAAGGGGTATTCGGCTCTTAGTCGTGTTTTTGAGAGATTGTTGCATCACTCATTTCATAAGTTTAAAAAGATCATTAGATTAGCAATTACACCTATTCACCCCCCCTCTAGGTGTATTTCAATTGGTATCAGAGCTTGGACTCTTGGATTTGGCTTAACAACCTTAGAGAGATCCTCATATTGCTAATCATTTCATTCATTTCCACATAGTAAACATGGCCGATGGTATTAAGACACCCCCTAAGTTTGATGGACTTAACTTTCCCATATGGAAGGTTAAGATGACCGTTTTCTTGCAATCTCTAGGTAGCCGAGTTGCAAAGGCCGTGACTAAACAATTTAGCACCCCGATGGTGATGAATCTACTTGGTCCGAAATTGAGACCAAGGAGTTTGATGCAAATGCTAGGGCTCATTATGCACTCCTACAAGCCCTCAATGATGATGACATAGCTAGAGTCATCCATTGCAAATCCGCCTATGAGATTTGGACCCATTTGCTAGTAACACATGAGGGGACATCACAAGTGAAGAGGGCCAAGATAGACCTTCTTCGGTCCCAATATGAATATTTTAGCATGCAAGAACATGAAACCATAGATGATATGGTTACTAAATTTACTAAGATTACTAATGGGCTTTCTTCTCTAGGTGAAGAGATCAACAACGACCAAAGGGTGAGAAAGATCATCCGGGCTCTTCCTCCATCATGGGAAGTGAAAGCTACAACATTGAAGGAACTCAATGATAAAGATGAGATTGAGCTCATCGGACTCATTGGGAATTTAAAAACCCATGAGATGGAGAGGAAGGCAAGGGAGGACATGGCACCCTCCAAAAAGAAGACCATTGCCTTCAAAAGTCATGCTACCTACTCCAACGAAGATGACGAAGAAGAGGAAGACGAGGAGCTCTCACTTCTAGTCAAAAATGTCCGGAGGATGTACAACAAGGCAAAGTTCCAAGGAAGGAGGAGATGGCAAGGAGGCAAGGAAGAAAGGAAGATCATTTGCTTTAATTGCCAAAAGCCGGGACACATTGTAGCGGAGTGTCCAGACCAAGTGAAGCCATCTTCATCCAAGAAGCCATACAAGAAGAAGGCTATGAAAGCAACATGGGATGACGAAAGTGAATCCGAGGAGGAGATCGACACCGCCAATATGTGCTTCATGGCAAATGAGAGCACAAGCAAGGTAACCCCCTCAACTCTTCTTGATGATAATTTATCCATGGATGAGCTAGGAGAAGCATTTATAGAACTTTCTCAAAATTATGACTTCATGAAGAAAAAGTACTTGAAAATGAAAAAGGATAATGAATCTTTGAATATTCAAGTGTTAAATCTTTCTAAAGAAAATAATGACTTGCATTCTTCTTTAGTTTCCACTAAAAATGATTTTGAAAAATATAAGATTGCTTGTAAAGGAAAGACCCCATTTGTAGATTCTAATGAGATTGCCATGCTTAAGGAAAGATTAGACTCATTAGATGTTGTTTTGAAAAAGTGTAGTGAGTTTGATAAGAAGAAGATGGAGAATATGTTTCCTAAGAAACAAGCTCCTAAGAAAAATATTCATCATGCTCATGCTCATGCTCATGTACATGCTACACAACCTATGCATCATGGTAAACCCCCAAAGCATGCTCACACTTCACATACACACCATGCATTCATGTATAGAAAAGTGTACTCATGTTCACATTGTGGACGGAAAGGACACTTAGCTAATTTTTGTTATGATAGACTAAGTGCATCACATCATAATGTTTGGGTTCGTAACACTAACTTTCAAGGACCCAAGAAAGTTTGGGTACCAAAGTCAACTATTGTTTTAAATGATGTAGGTACTTTCCAAAGCTCAAAGACGTAGAGGTTTATGGTATCTTGATAGCGGTTGCTCAAGGCACATGACTTGGGACATCAACAACTTTGCAACCCTATCAAGATATCATGAAGGTGGCACCGTCACCTTCAGAGATGACGCCAAGGGTAAAATCATCGGTATTGGTAATGTAAAACTTGGCACCTCTCCTTTAATTGAAAATGTGGTTTTAGTTGATGGCCTCAAGCATAATCTCTTGAGTGTTAGTCAACTTTGTGATAAAGGTTTTGATGTAGTTTTTGACAATGTTGCTTGTAAAGTAATTGATAAAAATTCTAATGTTTGTGTATTTTCCGGTTTTCGTGAAAGTAATGTATATATGATAGATATGCTAAATATGTCTTGTAATATAACATGTTTAAAAGCCCTCGATGACGACTCTTGGTTATGGCATAGGAGATTAGGCCACGTTTCATTTGACCATATTTCTAGGCTTAACTCTAAGGAAATGGTGAAGGGTATTCCTTCATTGAACTTTGAAAAGGACCGAGTTTGTGACGCATGTCAATTTGGGAAACAAACTAAGTCCTCATTCAAATCAATTAAGGATATCATGTCATCACGTCCATTGGAGCTAATCCACATGGATTTATTTGGCCCTACACAAACCAAAAGTTTAAGTGGGAGTAGATTTGCTTATGTTTTAGTAGATGATTTTTCGCGTTTTACTTGGGTTTATTTTCTTGAACATAAAAGTCAAACCTTTTCACATTTTCAAGCCTTTAAGAAAAGAGTTGAAAAGGAAAACGACTCCTCAATAATTAAAATAAGAAGTGATAGAGGAGGTGAGTTCATTAACCTTCCCTTTACCACTTTTTGTGAGGAACATGGAATAAAACATGAACTTTCTTGTCCTAGAACTCCACAACAAAATGGAGTAGTTGAGCGGAAAAATCGTACTTTACAAGAGATGGCTAGGACAATGTTAAATGAATATGGTCTACCACATTATTTGTGGGCCGAGGCCGTTCATACTTCATGTTACATTGCAAATCGTGTTTTCCTATGTAAAAATACTACTAAGACTTCTTATGAGATGTATTTTTCTAGAAAACCTAATGTTTCTTATTTCAAAGTGTTTGGTTGCAAATGTTTTGTTTTAAATACAAATATTAATTTGGGAAAATTTGATGCAAAAGCATATGAGGCTATTTTTGTAGGTTACTCAAATACTAGTAAGGCTTATAGAGTCTTCAATAGGTCAACTTTGACTATTGAGGAATCTATTCATGTTAAATTTGAGGAATCTAACAAGTTTGTTAAGAATTGTGTAGAAATTGATGCTTTAGATGAAGGTTTGGAGAAAGTGACCTTGGAGGATGCTTCTACCATGGGAGACAAGCCAAAGGATGATGATGGAAGTGAAGCCAAAGTGGAAGAGGCTCAAGGAAATGAACATCAAGCAAATGAAGAGGAGCCCTCTCAACCACTACCAAAGGATTGGAGATTCAATCCTCATCATCCCAAGGACCTCGTCATAGGTGAAGTATCAAAAGGGGTAACCACTCGCTCTAAGATTCAAGATTTTTGTGGTAATTTTGCTTTTATTTCACACATAGAACCTAAAAATGTCCTCGAGGCCGAGGCCGATTCATATTGGTTGCTTGCAATGCAAGAGGAGCTCAATCAATTTGAGCGCAACCAAGTTTGGCACCTTGTTCCTAGGCCCCAAGATAGACCAACTATTGGCACTAAATGGATCTTTAAGAACAAGTTGGATGAATCGGGTAATGTAGTTAGAAACAAGGCTAGGTTAGTTGCCCAAGGTTACACTCAAATCGAGGGAATCGATTTTGAAGAAACCTTTGCACCCGTAGCACGGCTCGAAGCCATACGGATGACCTTAGCATATGCCTCATTTAAAGATTTTAAGTTATTTCAAATGGATGTAAAGAGTGCTTTTCTTAATGGTTATATTGATGAGGAGGTGTATGTTGAACAACCCCCCGGGTTTGTTGATCCTACACACCCTAATTATGTTTATAAATTAGATAAAGCACTATATGGTTTGAAACAAGCCCCTAGGGCTTGGTATGAAAGATTGTCTTCATTTTTGATTTCAAATGATTTTAAGAAAGGAAAAGTTGATAAAACATTATTTACCAAACATATAGATCTAGATATCCTCATAGTTCAAATTTATGTTGATGACATTATTTTTGGATCTACTAATGTTTCACTTTGCAAGAATTTTGAGTCATGCATGAAAAAGGAATTCGAGATGTCTATGATGGGAGAGCTCAACTTCTTCCTTGGACTTCAAATCAAGCAACGTAGTGATGGGACATTCATCAACCAAGCCAAGTACACCAAAGAACTCATCAAGAGGTTCGGGCTTGAAGGATCCAAAGTAGCAAAGACTCCCATGGCAACCACTACGAAACTTGACAAGGACGAACAAGGTAAGGAAGTAGATATCAAATTATTTCGTAGCATGATTGGTAGTTTACTCTATCTTACGGCTAGTAGGCCGGATATAATGTTTTCCGTATGTTTATGTGCACGTTTTCAATCATGTCCTAAGGAATCACACTTAATAGCGGTAAAACGCATAATTAGGTATCTTAAGGGCACAATTGATTTAGGTTTGTGGTATCCGAAAACTAACCAATTTACCATGACTAGTTATTCGGATGCCGACTATGCCGGTTGTAGGGTAGATAGGAAGAGCACAAGTGGCACTTGCCAATTCTTGGGCAATTGTCTTGTGTCTTGGTCTTCCAAGAAGCAAAATAGTGTAGCCCTTTCAACCGCCGAGGCGGAGTATGTAGCAGCCGGAGCTTGTTGTGCACAAGTACTCTGGATGAAACATACTCTTCTCGATTTTGATTTACATTTTTGATCATGTTAAGATTTATTGTGATAATACTAGTGCTATTCACATGACCAAAAATGCTAATCAACATAGTAAAACCAAACATATAGACATTAGATATCATTTTCTTAGAGATCACTTTGAAAAAGGTGACATAGATATTGATTTTGTTTCCACAGATTTTCAACTTGCAGATATTTTCACAAAACCTTTAGATTATGCAAGATTTTCATTTATTTGTGGTGAATTGAATGTATGTAAGATTGATACTTAAAATATATTAGTTTGTTTTGTTTTGGTTTCTAATATGTTTGTTTTGTTTTGTCTTAAAATTTTTTTTTAACCCTTTTTGATGTATGACAAAAAGGGGGAGAACTATAAATATATATAAGTTTGGGAGAAAATATATGGAAAAATATATGGAAGAAAAATATATGGTTTGTTTTAAATTTTGTTATTCCTTATGATAGTTTATTTTTTTGGTGATGATATTTTTCAATGCTTTATGTATGCTTACATAGTTGTTCATATTCATGTTAAATACATAGCATTGTTTAAGGGGGAGCTTTCCAAGCTCTTTCCTCTTTTATTTGTTTAATAACTCATATGTTTTGTCATCATCAAAAAGGGGGAGATTGTTGGCCCAAGGTTACAATCAACCCATGTTTAGTGTATTTTGATGATTACAAAACATATTAGTTATTTGTACTAATATAAATTGTTGTTTAAGTGTGTTTCAGGTTTATATATTAAAGAGATGAATTCTTCCCTAAAGGAAGGTACATTGGACTCAAGACAAGTCAAATTGGGCTCAAAGTGCAATATTGAAGATCAAGTGAAGATTGCCCTTGTTGAAGTCTTGAAGACCTAGAAGTTTGTAAGTGTAGTTTTGTTAAAAATAGAATATGTGAAATTTGGCTCTAGGATTTGCACACACACTTGTTTTGTATGTTTCCTTTGTTTTTGAAAATGTTTATTTCTAAGTTTATGCCTTAGTTTATACATACATGGACTCAAAGCTTTATATCTTCAAAAACTTGTTTAAAACATGATATAAACTATTTTCTGCATAACACTTAGCTTCAGATTTTTTTTAAGAATTTTTACAAAATTTTCTATCTCAAAAATCTGCCCAAAAAATATCTATTTCAGGCAGACCGGTCGACCGGCAGTCGACCGGCTGCTGTGTCCAGACATGCACAGGCTGTGCATGTCTGTCGGTCGACCGACCTACATACCGGTCGACCGGAAAAGAGATGTTTTGCTCTCTGTATCTTTTCGGTCGACTGGGTCGGTCGACCGATAGAAGGAAACTGTGTTTCCTTTGTTGGATCGGTCGACTGGCAGTCGACCGAAGCCCCAACGGCTCTTTTGCCAGCAGGGACCCGGTCGACCGGCAGTCGACCGGTAGGCCTGCATCAGCCATAACGGCTCTTTCTTCTTTTGGAATTTCTGAAAATCTGTTTTTGGTTTTCTCTTTAACAGAGTTTTTAGGAGTTGTTGGGACTCTTTTTCTGATCAAATTAGCTGGAAAAATCAGAGTTTTAACCTATTCTCTCCCTATAAATAGTGGGGAATAGGCCTTAGTTATTTACTAAGAAAAATACAAGTTTTCATAGTTTTTCAAGAGAAAGAGAAAAATAGTTTAAAGCTTTCATTTCCATTCTTTCAAAATTGGTTTTTCAGTTGTTGTTTGATCTCTAATATCACTCTACAACTGAAGCTTTTCTCACCACACTTCATAGAGCCAAAAATTTCATATTCTTTCTATAGGTGAAGTTGTAAAAGAGTGAGAGTGTTTGTAAAAGAGTGTTGTGGTCTAGTTAAAGATCACTATTTGTAATTCTTGTTCTTGTGGAGACAAGCTCCTCGGTGGAGTTTCTTTGTAAGGTGAAGCTACGGGCTTGAGGTCTTTGGAGGCCTAACTTGTACGGGATCCTAAGGGGATAGTGGAAACCCTTCACGGAGGTGAAGGCGGGGACTAGAGCAACGGGCTCGAACCTCGAAACAAATCATCTTGTTTGCGATTGCCTTGGCGTTCTTCTTGCTTACTTTCTTGCTTTATATCACTTCCAATTTATTGCTTGAGAACTAACCTTTATTTGTGCAATCCTTATTTGTTTACTTTACTTGCTATTTTACTTGTGGAATCTTGTGTTGATATACTTGTTGTGTTACATTGTGAGCTTTTCATTTTCATCAGCATACTTGGCATTGATCAATCACACCTCAATACAACACGGTTGCATTGCGCACCTCTAACCCATTTAAGGGGAATTGGGAGGAAGGAGTTCAGAACCTCGCAAGGGGTATTCGGCTCTTAGTCGTGTTTTTGAGAGATTGTTGCATCACTCATTTCATAAGTTTAAAAAGATCATTAGATTAGCAATTACACCTATTCACCCCCCCTCTAGGTGTATTTCAATTTGGAATTATCTTCTCATTCTCCATTGATTATCACCTATGAAAATCAGATATTAAGATAAGTTAATGACAGACTTTATTACACAATAAATGTGAGACTGTGATAATAAATATACAAAACACGTGTACAATCACACTCTCACACCTATCTTTTGCCCGTCCTCGAGCAAAACAAATAAAAAGAAAAACAAGGCTGATCTTATCTAACTTACTTTCGTAGGAATCACGGTTGCACTTAGCACGTGCAACAAGCCGTTAAACCTCTAGGTTACTCTTAGAGGACGAGTTTTTTCCGGCGAGGATTTTCAGTGAATTATACCCACAAAATCCATAAAAGAAAGGAAAATAAAGTGTTAGTATTTTTGAAAACATAATTTTAAAAAATAGAGAAAATATTTGAAGTATTCTTGCAAAAACTAAGTAATCTATAAGTCATAGGATTACTAAACTATTCATTCCTATACTTAGTCTTTATTCAAAAAAATTTTATCAATTAAGATAAGAATTAAAATTATATTTCTCACCTAGTCTATTATTTTACCATAAATCATATGTACCTTTGTGAGTCTGAAGATTTTGACTAAAGATTGTTCAACTCTAACTCTTGTGCCTTATTTTACATATTTTGGCGATAATATCGCTTTGTTCTATTAGGTTTTATAATTCACGCAAGTAACGAGCCTTTAGTCAGTGACTCCCAAACTTGACGATCTTACAGCACCGAGTGAGAAAGCACCTCAAAGATTTAAGGACTCAAGCAAATAAGGCACAAAACTAAGGTTTTTATTGATTATATAGACTACTTTTAGGCGTGAATACTTATGCTTTATGAGGCACAAATACCCAACTTAATTAAAGAATTTTTAATATAGATTATTTTTCTTTTTTTCTATAACGCAGAAGAACCTTTAATTTAAATCCAAAGTGTGTAAGTGTATAAAGAATGCATATTTCATCAAGGTAAAAGTCAAAAGTAAATTACTTTTTCAATTTTCTTCCTAACTCTAGAAATCAAATAAATAATCTTATTTTGATCAAGTATAGAAAATTCTAATTATAATTCCCTTATTCCTTAAAAAATTGACTTAATTTCTTAAAAAAGTAAGTCAAAATATTGTTTTCATTTTCAAAAAAAAATTAAAAAGCAAAGAAAATTTTTTTACTTATATAAAAGAAAATTAAAAAACTCTATGTTAGAACCCTCCCCCACACCTATCTCATGCATTATTCACAATGTATGAATGAATACATATATGCATAAAAAAAAAAGAAAGAGAAGAAAAAATATTACCTCAAGGTGGTGGTTTCAGTGGCGGTCGGATTAGGGCAAGCGTTGCTACCCAATCTAAATAATGTGGTGGTTTGTGAAACTCACCTTTGATTGCCTCTTTTCTGTTTACATTGTTATTATCCTCAATTTGATTAGGATCATGCAAGATCCTAACATGAGAATCATCCCAGTTATATGACTAATCTTAGAATATCATATCTGAATCATAATGGTCTATACTTTGGTCCAATAAAAGAATGTGATTCGATGTAATGGATGATTTAGGCTCTATAATGAGAGGAATGAGAACCAATACTTACTCGAGAATATGACTCGAATCAAGTTTAGATTCGAGAGTCAGTTTTGCTTCAAGAGTTGGGTCCAAATCAAAACAATAAAATTCACATTCGTTATCCAATAATGAAATATGACTTTCCAATATTAGTGCTTCATGATTGTGAGAAAATATAGAGAATATGGAAAGTGTTTATCTAATTTGTGTTGACTCTGAGTGTTCGCAATTTAACCATGTAGCGAGGGCTATACGAGTCGAACCTCAAGGAGAGATGCGATAGAAGCGTTTTGGTATTGTTGTTTTCTTACACTTTCTTCTTTTATTTGAAGAACTAAAAGAAGAAGATTAGGTTGAAAGGGGTTTGGTTTTAATCAATGTAAAGAAAGATTACAACCTCCTAATAATCTACTACCATAAGCAAATAATATCAATTAGAGATTACCTTCACGCTAAACCCTAAACATGATAATCTACCTTAGGATTCAAGTAAAATACATAAGACAAATAATAATATTCTAATTGAAATTTTACGCTAATTAAAATTTAACATTAAAATATCAAGATAATTGTCAAGCATAGATTAAAAAAATAGTTAAAAAGTACTAACAAATTATTGACCTAATTACTATCATCATGTGCCTTCAAGATAAATTTAGGTTTTAAACATGCAAAGAATTTAATTATGTTATCTATTTACTACTATAGGTTCATGGTGGTGATATTAGCGAGGATTTTATTACTCATGGTATAATCTAAACTAAGCATATTATATGAATATGACTAAATGAAATAACAAAGAGATAAAATAATTAAAAGAATAAAGCAATTAAATAACAAGAAGGAGATAAAAAGAATAAAGAACCTTTATTTGAATTGTCACGATATGAATACAAGAGACCTTCTTCTTTCTTTACAAATCTTTTTCTTCATAAATCTTTTTCTTCAAACTTAAAAGATAAAAATTACACTTAAATTTGGAAAGAAAAAGAACTAAAAGAAACCCTAAACTTTTATCTTCTCGGCCCTCTCACACCCTCTGGCTCTACACCTCTATTTATAGGGGAAGTATGATGTAGAGTCCTAATTCAACACGCACACCCAATCTCTACAATAGATGCACTTATATAGCCGCGTTTTCGCGGCTTTCCTTGACAAAATGCTGTAAAATATGGGGATTTGGAAATACGTTTTGGGCTCTGACTTCTTCTCGTCCGTCCGTCTAAAGATATATCCTTAGAATATTCATTTCAACTCTGGATTAAAAATAATCTCTTTCCTAGATAACTTAGAAAATAAGTTATCTCAAAATCCGAGTTTAAATTTAAATTCTTCCCCTTTATCATTGACTTGGAGATCAAGCAACCTGATTTTGAATTGATTTTCTCCTTTTTCTCCAATTAGGATTGGGATTATCTTCTTCTATCCTTGTCTTTCTCTTTATTTCAAATTGATTTAATTTGAAATACAAATTTAGATAGGATTAGGTATAAATAGAAGCTTCTTCTACTCTTATCTTCTTTTTTAAAATATCTACATGACATAAACAAAAAGAGAATTAAATAGCAAAATAAATAAGAAATAATCAAAGATAAATGTGCAAATGTGACAGTAAATATGCAAAATTGAATGCAAGCACTTCCCCACATTTATCTTTTTGATCGTCCTCGAGCAAAACTGAAAAAAAAATCTAAACTAACATAATCTAATCATCCACTTTCATAGAAATAACGATTGCACTTAGCGTGTGCAACAAGACATTACACCTCTAAGTTACCCCTGGAGGACGAGTTTTGTCTCGTGAGGATTTTCAGTGAATTACACCCACAAAATCCATAAAAAAAAGAAAAACAAAATGTTAGTATTTTTGAAAAATTATTTTTGAAAGAGAGAAAATAATTGAAAATATTTTTGCTGCAATCAAGTAATTTATAAGTCTTAAGATCATCTAATTATTCATTCCTATACTTAGTCTCTATTAAAAAATTTGTAATTAATCTAAATAAGGATTCAAACTGAATTTCTCATCTAGTCTTATTATTTTACCCTAAGTCATATGCATCTTTGTGATCGTGAATTTTAGACTCGGGATTTCTCAACTTCAACTCTTATGCCTTATATATATATAAAGAAGATTCGAAGTATTACCACTTCATTGCCCTGTAAGCACTATTTTTAATCATCTAATTTTCTTTTGTAAATATCAAGGCTTCTTGAGGCCCTACTACCTAACTAATTGATTATTAGATGTATTATTACATATATTATATTTATATATTTTTGCAAACTTACCAATTACCTTTCGCGTAAATACCTAGGCTTTCTTAGGCCAAAGCACCTAGCTAATCAATAATTAGATTTGTTTATTTTTCATATATATATATATATATATATATATATATATATATATATATATATATATATATATATATATATATATATATATATTAAGGCACAAGAGTCTTTGTTTTGAATCCTAAATATGAAAATGTGTGAAGTATGCATATTTCATCAAGGTAAAAATCAAGACTAAATTACTTTTTCAATTTTTTCTCCTAATCCCAAAAATCAAACAAATAATCTTATTTGACCAAGTATTAAAAATCCTATTATGATTTTCCTATTCCTTCAAATTAACTTAATTACGTACAAAAAAATTAAAATATTATTTTCTTTTTTCAAAAAGTTTTTTAAAGAAAAAAATTTTGTTAGTAAACCTGCCTATGTAGTATATTCGTAAACCCTCCCCCACACCTATCTCATGCATTGTTCTCAATATATGAATGAATGCATGTATGCATGAAAAAGGACAAAGGGAAGAAAAAATGTTACCTATATAAGGGGTTTCTTCTCTCGAGCTCGTTTTTCATCATTCCACTGTGTTCTCTTTAGTGGTGAAATTGGAGAGGTCAATCTTTTTGTTATTTTCTCACTCATTCTCTCCAATTTGTCTTTTATTTCTCTCAAACTCCTCTTTATCATTTTTCCCATTTTTATTCCTCACAAATTGATCATCGTTGCATATCTCAATATGAATATCAATATGTCGAATTCATCAAGCAATATAGGCTCATCATCCATAAAGGGATCCTCACAATTTTGAATACTCGTTATGGCACAAAAACTTTTAAATTCATTCTCAAATTTCATTTGGAACTCAAATTCCTCATCATTCTCAAATTGTTCCATATGATGTGTATGTGTAACCATATCTTCTTGACTTATATTTTTGCGTGATTGATCATTGGTTGGCTCATCGAAAGTGAAGATCTCAAATCAAGTTTTCTTTTATCAAAGGGGGCTCTAGACTTAAAATCAACATGTGTTTTCTCACCACTATGATCGCACTCATCCTTAAACAATTCATCAAGAAATAAAGGCTCACCAACTATGCATACATCCTCACGACATGATTCAACTTTCTCCTCGGGGGGTGTATATGTAACCAAATCATCTCTAAACAAGTCATCTAAACATAGAGAATCATCATCAAATTTGCATACTTCATGCACATGTGTAACTTACTCAATAGGTTCATCAGCATTACAGTCATTCTCATAATATGATTCAACTTGCTCCCTACAAGATCTATATATTGCCAAATGATCTCTAATCACTTTATCTAGAAACCTAGGATAGTCATCAAATATGCACACTTTCTCAATAGGCTTTTCAACATTATTAAATTTTTTTGCTTTGTTAAGATAAATGTGATTTAGAATTGATATTTTTTGCCTAGGAGTAAGTTGAGTATAAAAGGAATCTTTCCTTTGCTCACTAACTAACTCACTAGCTTGTCTATTGAGTTGGTTGTTGTGTACTTGTTTTAAAATTTTACTCATATGTTTGTTGTGTGTCCTCTACCTCAACTTTTAAAAGTTGATGGGTCTTTTGATCTTGATCAAGAGTTTGGGTTGAAATGAGTTGATTTAGAAGAGTTGCTATCCTCTCGAGAGACTTTTTCAAGCTACTCTGATTGTCTTCTAGTTTGTCTAATAGTCTACTCATTTCCTTTTGCTCATAATCAAGTCCCCGAGAAGGAGCTGTTGGTTTAATGTAGGACCAATTGGACTGAGTATTTTTATAAGATTGATCCCATGCAGAATCAGAATAATTCCAACCCCTTGAATTGAAATCTGAAGGATAAAGTTCGCTCGTAGGACCTTGAAATGTATGAAATTGATTTTGATCTAGTCCTAACGGATACCTTATCAAAGGACATTGTTCCGAAGGATGGGATGAATTTTGGCAGTAATTGTACCAAATGGGCGGATAAAATATAAAACAGAATTGGCTGGGTTAAGTGTAATCGTTAAAGTTTGGGGAAAAGGGTTGGTGGATGGAAAGGTGGGTTTGTCTTATAGAATGAATTATAATCATATGAATTTGGATAGACCATAACCGGATTTATAGACACACACAAATACACACACACACACACATGGTGAATTATTTCTTCTTAACCTAGATATAATTGGGTCTCTCGATCACACTTGCATACAAATTAATAAAAACAATATCACCAATCAAAAAATAAAAAAATCAATCAAGCCTACTCTAAGGTAGACTTAGACCTAGACGACTCCTAATTGTAGATTATCCATGGGAGGTATATTGCCAAATCGGACCACGAGTTAATCGGTCAGGTATGTGGCAAGATTGGTGGGAGATATCTGTCCAAGACGGGTCTAATTAAGCCAAACCACCAACCTCGAGGTTTCGCCTCTCATCCCCTACCTAGTCACTAATTTGACAAGAGTCAAATTCGAACAGTTTCCTCCTTGGGTCAATCTCCTAGTGAGTCCGAGAAGTCCTTAAGACCAATGTCTATAACTTTTAGATTAGATTTTGGTTGTCAGTGCCAATGAGATGTTGTTTGTGCGCCAAAAAAGGGTAATGACTTCCCCACCTTATCTAGGGGTTTTGCCTTTAAGCCAATTTGTGCAAGTGTGCAAGATAATAGAATAATATCACTCAAGGCAATTAAATCACCACAAGTATTCTCTAATCTAGATGCTATGTAAACTTAGCTCTATCTCTAGCACTCTTTGATAGTAATTGAAAATTTAAAATAAAAATAGATGAATGCCTAGATGCAAATCTATTCGTTTATAAATTTCAGTCAGAAGTTATTGTTAGAAATAGTATCCAGATGAGTTACAGTTAAATCCAACAACTGCAGAAAATACAAAACTTTAATTCAATTACTACAGAAAAAATAAAAACCCTAACCCATTAAGATTGTCACGTTTGCTGGGCTCTTACCGTGTTTGCGCAGCTTTCCTAAAGCCTCTGGTGTTCTGCCTTCGGGGCAGTATCTCTGAAGCACTCTGGATCCTCTGTAGATAAACTGTCCCTGTACACATAAACAGAGAAGAATTAAGTTAGAAAACAACGTATACCATTCTCTCCCTAGTAACGACGCCAAAATTTTGATTGCGAGAAAATACAGAGAATATGGAAAGTGTTTATCAGATTTGTGTTAACTCTGAATCTTCACAATTTAACCGTGTAGCGAGGGCTATGCAGGTCGAACCTTAGGGAGAGATGCGATAGAAGCGTTTCGGTATTTTTGTTTCCTTACACTTTCTTTTTTGTTTAAATAATTTAAAGAAGAAGATTAGGTTAAAAAACGGTTTGGTTTTTCATCAATGTAAAGAAGGATCACAACCTGCTAATAATCTGCCACCATAAGCAAATAATATCAACTACCATAAGCAAATAATATCAACTAGAGATTACCTATACCTAAACTCTAAACATTATAATCTACCTTAGGATTCAAGTAAAACACACAAGACAAATAATAAGATTCCAATTGAAATAGTACTAATTAAAATTTAACATTAAAATATCAAGACAATTGTTAAGCATAGATTAAGGAAAATAGTTAAAAAGTACTAGCAAAAAGTTGACCTAGTTACTATCATCATGTGCCTTTAAGTTAAATTGAGGGTTTAAGCATGCATAAAATTTAATTGGGTTATCTATTTAATACTATAGGTTCATGGTGGTGATGTTAGCAAGTCATGAAAAGAGGATTTAGTTACTCATGGGATAATCTAAAATAAGCATATTATATGAATATGATTGCATGAAATAACAAAGTCATAAAACTAAAAGAATAAAATAGCTAAATAACAAGAAGGAGATGAAAAGAATAAAGAACCTTTATTTGAATTGTCATGATCGAATACAAGAGCCCTTCTTCTTTCTTTACGAATCCTTTTCTTCAAACTTAAAAGCTAAAAATTACACTTGAATTTTGTAACAAAAAGAAATAAAGGAAACCCTAAACTTTGATCTTCTCGGCCCTCTCACACCCTCTGGCCTCTACCCCTCTATTTATAAGGGAAATATGAGGTAGAGTCCCCATACAACTCTCACACCCAACCTCCATAATAAACACGCTTATATACCCGTGTTTCTGCAGCTTTCCTTGAGAAAATGTGATAAAATATGAGGATCTAGGGTTACATTTGGGCTCTGGTTTTTTCTCATCCATCCATCTGAAGATATATTCTTAAAATATTCATTTGAACTTTGAATTTTAAAATAATCTCTTTCTTAGATAACTTAGGAAACAAGTAATCTTAAAATCCGAGTTTAAATTTAAATTCTCCCCCTTTATCTTTAACTTAGAGATCAAGCAACCTGATTTTGAATTGATTTTCTCTTTTATCTCCAATTAGGATTGGGATTATCTTCTTCTATCCTTCTCTTCCTTTTAATTTCAAATTGATTTAATTTGAAATCTAAATTTAAATAGGATTAGAGATAAAATAGAATCTTCTTCTACTCTTATCTTTCTTTTTAAAATATCTACACACCATATGCAAAAAGAGGATTAAATAACAAAATAAATAAGGATGATCAAGGGTAAAAGTGCAAATGTGATAGTAAATATGTAAATTTGAGATGCAATCACTTCATGTTCAAGATGTATAGATACGTGAATCAATGTTAGCTCGAGAATGTGGTCCAAATCATGTAAGGATACCAGAGTCAACATAAATTCAAAAATTAGAACTGAATCACATAGTTGGGGTTCGGGGTTACAATCATGTTCAAGATCAATCTCATTGAAGTGAAAACTTGCCAATTTATCAATGGTATGATATTGGTAAAGTTCAAGGTGTTGTGATGAATTGAATCTTAATTTCGAAAACACCATGATTCTTGGGTCAGATCAATGGGATTAGAGATATCAGGATTGGTCAATGATTGGTAAAGGAGAGTTTCCTTGTTCCTATAAGTATTAACCACTTGACTTATTTGTGCTTCTAACCTATTGATGTCCTTATTGGAAGTATTTTAGATTTGAATCAAGGCTTCCATCCTCTTTTTCAAGTCAATCAGTTCTTCTTCTTGTTGTGGTGGGACTTGAAAAAGGGAGTATGGATCGTGGTTTTAAAATTTTGAAGGGATCGTGAGTCCATCATGTTTTGAACTTGTCGCTCAGACTCATGCAAGACTTCTAGAATCATTTCAAACTGAAATTTTTCTTCAATCGGTTGTTCTAAAAAAGGAGTATATGAAGCTAAATGTTGGAAAGGTGGTTGGCCATATGACTCGGAGGAGTTGTATCCCCACTGACTCAATAAAGAGTGGAGATGATTATTCCAATCTTATTCAAAATAATGGGATTGGGGATTATGTTAAGTCAGATAAATCCAATCTGACATACTTGGTTGATTAAAGTTATGCAATGCCGAGTTGGTGATATCCAAGTCAAAAGAGGTCGGGGTGAAATTGTTGGCCCAAGGGTACAATCATTTTTCTGTTTTAATGATTCTTCACTCATGAATATATATAAGAACTAATAAGTGCATTTCGGTGATTAGAAGTTTCAGGTTCTCTACAAGTTGATTCATCTTCAAGATATGATACGGGATCAAAATTGAAGATACTCCCAGCTTTATGAAGATATACATGTTGTATAATATATAGGTTTAATTTTTATAAATTAAAGAATGTTAAAGTTTAGTATAGAGAGTAGAGCTCAAAGGAATCACACACACACACACACACACACTTTTTATAAAAAAGATATTTTAAGTTTAACAGAACATGTGTTTCTTCAAGTTATTACTAAAGGAAACTTAGGTTGTCGAAAGTGGTACCTAAAGCTCTATTGAACCGAACTATCAACAGAGATGTCGATAGTGTTTTAATTTAAACTATCAACAGGTTCCCAAGGTGTATCAACAGGTTCTTTTCAAAGAACTGTCAACAGGCTTTTATAGTAAGTAGGGGTTTTCAAAATATTGGACCTCTGTCGACAGATGAAATGAACTATCGATAGCTGATACTGTGTATCAGTATTAGACTATCAACAACACTATTAGACTGTCAACAACAGAAGTATATTTTAATTCTGTTTGTGAAGCAATGCACCTAGTACTATCGATAGCCCCATTGGACTGTCGACAACAGTAGGTGAACCGTTTACAGTTTTGACGTTTCAACATGTTTTAAATGTTAATCTTCCTTGTTTAGACTCTCTAAGCGGTTATATTTTGAAAACCTATAAATAGGATTATTTTCTAAGAATTTATCATCAGTTTTCAAGAAGAAAAATCAATCTCTCTTTTAGAAAAATGTTTTGTGCATCTATTTCCTATTCTCTACTATATTTCTCTCACACCGAATCTTTAAGCTTCAACCTCTCTTTATATTAAACTATAGGTTCTTGTAGTGAGATTTGGTGATCTGAAAAAGGTTATCTCCTTGTTGTAACTTTGTCTAGAGGAATCTTGAAGAGATAGTCAAGAGCCCTTCACCGGGAATTTGGCCTCACTCTTGGCTACATATAGTGTGTTTGTAATTAAGTTTTAATTCCGCATCATTTATCTTAGATTAGCTAGTACACCTATTCACCCACCTCTAGGTATATTTTTAATTGGTATCAGAACTTGATGCTCTTGATTTTGGTCTTACATCCTTGACTTAAAGATCCTCATTTTGGCTAATCACAATATTTTGTATACACACACATAGATTCATGACACCTCCCATGTTTGACATTCTTGACTTTCAAATTGGAAAGTTAAGATCTCTATGTACCTTAAAGCCTTAGGAATTCATGTTTGTTTTACCACTATTAAAGATTCTTATTTTATTAATGCAAACATCTTGAGGCTAATGCAAAAGCCATTCATGCATTAAAATCTACCCTAAATGATGAATATTTATTTAGAGTTGCTAATTTTGATTTGACTTTTGTAGTATGGAACACCCTTATGGGTTCAATATCTCTTAGTGAACAAAAGCAATACTATATGGGGAATGACTCGGATGATGGAAGTGCTACTTTCAATATGTGCTACATGGTCCAAGGGGATGACTCCCTTGAGGTAAATTCTGATTCCTAGCTAGATGAAGAAGTTGAGATGCCATATAATGATCTTGCATCATTTTGCCAAAAACTTCTTGAAAAATATGATTTGTTAAAGGAAGAAAACAAAAGTTTGAAAAATAAAAATGATTTTGTTTTAAAAGAAAAGGACTCTTTCCAAAATTAATTTGATATTATTTCAAAAGAAAATGAACTTTCGAAAAAGGACAATGTTTTCTTTTCTTCAAAATTAAATGATATTTGTGAAGGAAACAATTTATTAAAAAATAAAATTATTTTGGTTGAAAAAGATAAAGAGATTGTTTTAAAGGAAAATGATTCCTTGAAAAAGAAAATAGTTTTGAAAGAAAAAGAAAATATTTCTAAAAAAATAATTTTTATTCTCATTCTTGTCATGCTCTCATGCTAATAATGTTGTACTTTCTTTTGATAAAAATGAGATTTATGTCTTAAAAACTAGAATTGATTGTTTGAACTTAACTTTGAGCAATTGTGCATTTAATCATTCTAAATTGAAAACCTTATTTTAAAAGAAACAAGCTCCACATATTCATGCACATACTCCACGGCATACACCTCATACACACCATGTTCATGCACATCATTCTTATATGCATGCTAGAGTATACAAATATACACATTGTGGCCCAAAAGTCATCTTGCGAAATTTTATTTTGATAAGATAAATTCTTTAAATTTTGCAAATAATAATATTTGGGCTCCAATTGTTTCTAACCCTTGTGAACTCAAAAAGATATGAGTACCAAAATTCTCACCTCTTGTGTTTGATGTAGGTATGGGCTCTCACAAAATGTGAGAGGGTTGTGCCTTGGTGGTGGATGTATGAGCTAGATGGACATAAATTCATGCATGACTATCAAGGAAGTTTGATGGGAGGATCACCGTGATCTAGAGACTTATAGAATAGTTCATATGGTTTGGTAACTATCTCTAAACTCTTATTTTAGTTAACATGCTTTTACAATGATAATTTTTTTTGCATGTTATGATTTTAATGCTCATTATGTTAAATGCAATGTTATTAGACAAGTGATATATATAGATAGTCTTTGAAATACACTCATATTCATATGGCTTCATATTTTATGTTCTCACTATTATTTAACTATTATGCATATACTAATTCTAAAATACGTCCATTTAGCCTAATAATCATATTTGCTTTATGATTCATGTGGTGATTACTTGTTTAGATATAGTTTTCATTAAAACTTTTGTTTATACTTGTACAAGTAAAGAATTACACTTGATAATTATGTGTTTGTATTTTATTGCTCATTTGTACTTATTACATATACATGTATAACCTAGTTTTGATAATTCTTCATTTATACTTATTTTCCCTATTTTTGTTCATGTTTAGCTTCATGTATATGTTATTTTTATCTAAAACTAATAGATATACATATATATCCTTGAGTCACTTACCTCCATGTAAAATTTCATTTTTGACCCATTTTTTTAGGATATATATGTATACTTTTAGATTCGACAAAACATACATATACCTAGAAGCTTATTTAAATTTATTAAAAAATTTAGTTTTGATGTTTGTTTTTGAGTTGTATTATTTATTTTCATGAATATGTCATTTACATGATTCTTGTACACTTATATTTTTATGTTTACTCATGTCTTTATTTTCATGAGCATTTATGAGTTTTATAAATCTTGAATGTCAATTTTTGTGTAATATACATATTTCATGGGATACATGTTTCGATTCATATTTGAAGGATCTTTAACTAATTTTTCAAAAATTATTTTAAACTAATTATTTTTTCTTCACTTGGTAGAGTTTTCAAACATGTTAAATTATTTTCAAACTCTTATTTTTGAAAATCCCTACCAACCAAATGGCGGATGGTTTGGTGACCATGCCTTGTGTACCATATTGAATATCTATTTTATCAGGTATATGATAAGGGTGGATTAATATGAGCTATACATGATTTCAATGTTATTTCACATTTTTTATACTCATACTTGGTTTCTAAATTTGTATGCATCCAATTTCAAGTGGTACTTCTATTTTCATACATATATATGATTTAGATTGTGCTTACTTTGCAATGCCATACATTTTTTTAAGCATAAATTATATTTATACTAAGCTTGACTTAATTCTAAATATTAATTGGTATCTTTACAAGCTTATGCATTGATTTCAATTGGTATTTATTTGGTTTCAAAATATATTTCATGTTTTACCTTCAATTGGTACAAAAAACTTACAATTAATTACAATTGGTATCAAAATTTGTTTTGTTGACTCAAAAAAATTTTAAATTTTGTTTTAAGTATTATCAAAAAGTTTTCTTTTAAAATTTGTTGAAATGTATTGCCTATATGCAAAGAGAACTTAACATCTTCTCAATATATAGATTCATATTGAGTGTATCTCACATTGAAGAGCTTGACCTCTCTTCTTTACGTGATACACGTGTGTAAGGGGAGTTTAACATCTCCGCTTATATATTGTATATTATGTTTTATGTGGGTTAGGGTCTAGTCATCCCTTCTCCATGTAATGCATGTATGCAGTGGAGCTAACTTAATGTCTCTCCTCTTCAAGAATGTATATCGCATATACATCTTTATTGTTTAATTGTCTTCACCTATTTGTTGATAATTGACAAAATGGGGAGAAGAATTTAGTGAGTTTATATATACATGCTTAATATTGGTATATATGCATATATGTTTTGTTTAATTTATGTTCTTTCATTGAATAAATTTATGTTTATTCTATGCATGAGTAAAGGGGGAGCTTCTATGAAGCTTATCTTTAATCTATGTATATATAACTCCATGAGTTCTATCATCATCAAAATGGGGGAGATTGTTGGCCCAAAGGCCCATCACTCTAGTTTTGATGATGATTAACCCATGTAGTTATAATACTAATGATCTTGTATTTATATAGTTTCAGATTTTCTATCAAGGTCTTGTAAGTGTTTAGTTTCAACAAAAGATTTAAAGTCAAATTTTGAAGCTAGCACATGTTGATTTAAGAGCTTGTGCTTCAAAAATCGCATCAAGTACCCAAAAGGAGTCTAGCTCTTTGGATCAAGGTTGGACCAAGTCAAGATGGAGAAGAAGATTTTCAAGACTTGAATCTAATTTTGTAAGTGTTAAGATTTTGAATTTTAGATAAAATGTAAAAGATAGATTAGTTGTGGATTGCTCAAACTCATATACACACATACAAAATTTATATAGCTTTTTCATAAGAATAATTTTGATTTTAGAAAATACTGTTTTGGTTTTGAGCTTGAAGATATCTTTACGTTTCATGAATAGAGTTTATCAAAATGAGTTTATATGCTTTATATGTGTTTTGGATTTCATCCATGCACATTGATGGTTCAAATGTTTAGAAAAATTTATTTGATGTTTCTATAACATGTGTTTAAGTTTTGTATTTATCAAAACTTTGTTTAGAGCTTATTGCAAAAACATAGATATTTCATCTTATATGTATATTGGATCATATCTATACACATTTTGCTTCAAATGAGTTTTAAATATCTTGTTTTTGTATTTGGACAAGTTTTGAAAAAATCGGCTTTTCATTTAAAAGTTTAATTTTGAAAAATACTAGTTTTTCTTTAAAGCTTAATTTCTATATCACAAAAATTGTTCAAATACTTTGTAATATGTGTTCAATTTTGGGCACACATATTTGTTCTTCAAATATATTCATGATCTTATTTTTGTGGATTTTATGCGATTTTATGGGATTTTATAAGATTTTATATGACCAAGTTTTAATCCATTTTATATCCTTGATATGGTCTTTGGCGGTCAACCGACCAGTCGACCGAGTCAGAAGTCGGTCAACCAAGCGGTCGATCGATATGCACAGAATGTGCACACAATCTTGGCTTAAAGGCCGGTCGACCGATCTAGACTGGCCCCGGTCGACCGAGCGGTCGACCTGCCAGAGAGCTTTGCTCTTACCTCAGTCAACCGATAGGTCAAGACTTGGGTGCGGTTGATGGGGCAGTCGACTGGAAACCCCAATGGTTATAAATATGACCATTGGTCGGTCACCATCTGGCCTGGGGTTTTGTCCCAACGGTTAGTTTTTGTAGCTCTATAAAAGGGGGTTGTTTTGGCCAGTTTTATAAAAGATTTTGGAGAAGTTTTAGAACCACTTTTTCCCATCTCTCTTGCGATTTTTCTCCACACGTTTTTGGGCTAAAATTCCATATCAAATAGAGAGTTTTTTTAAGAGTGTTGTCAAAAAGAGATTTCTTGAGTTTTTCACCACTCAATCTACCTTATTTTCTCACACAAGTTTGAGCATTTCATTGCTAAATTCATCCTCTAGGATACTTGTTGTGAGAGTTGTTTTTGGTGATCAAAGTGTAGAGATCACCAAGTTTTCATATTTTTGTTTGAGAAGGCGAACTAGTGTGTTCGCGTTGTGCAGAGTTCTTGAGAGTGCTCATTTGCAGAGGGCCTCCGCATGCTAGTGTGCTTATGTGTGTTGTTCTTGTGGGAACAAGTGAAGGACTTATGAGTTCAAGAGTTCTCTAGGGAGCTCATGTAGGTGTTGCGGCACCGAGTGATCTTACGGGATTGTTATAGTGAAAATCCTTCATAGTGTTGAAGGCGCTGACGTAGAACAAGTGTGCTCGAATCTTGAAACAATTCTCCCGTGTTTGTGATTGCTTATCTCTCTCTTACTTGTATTTTATATCTTGCATGTTCTTATTGTTTATATCTCTTATATGCTTAATATTCCCTTGTGCTTCATATATATGTGTGTGGGGGGGGGGGTTGTTTGTTTGCTCACACTTGTATTCAACCAGGAGAGCCATAGTGGCACCTCAACTATTTATCTAGAGGAATCTTGAGGAGATAGTCAAGAGCCCTTCACTGAAAATTCAGCCTCACTTTTGATTACACATAGTGTGTTCGCAATTAAGTTTTTAATTCCGCATCATTTGTCCTAAATTAGCACCTATTCACCTCCCCTTAAGACGTATTTTCATCTTTTAGTCAAGAACGTGAGAAGAATGTTCCACAACAGAGGAAGGTTCAACAACTATAGAAAAACAAGAAAACAAGGAAAATAGGAAAGAAAAAGTAATGATATAGGGACATGCTACAATTGCAAGAAGCCCGGCCACCTCATTGCAAATTGTCTTGAAATGAAGAACAAGGCTTCCTCCTCCAAGAAGCCATACAAGAAGAAAGCAATGAAGGCTATTTGGAATGACTCGGAAAGTCACTATGAAGAAGATGCGGACTCAGCAAACGTGTGCTTCATGGCATAATGAGAGACTTCTCCTAAGGTAACTTCGGAACTCACTCTTGATGATTCCGAGTTTTCTCATGATGAACTTGGTTTTGCTTTTCAAGAACATGATGAAAAATATATTTCCCTCAAGTTTCAATATTCTAAATTGTAAAGAGAAAATAATTTTAGTAAAGAAAAATTGAATGTGGTTTCAAAAGAAAAAGAAGAACTATCGATTTCTTCTGAGAAAACTAAAAAAGATTTCAATGTTTACAAAATTGCAGGCAAAGGAAAAAGCCTTATGATTTTTCTTGAAAAAATAAGTTCAAAGTTTTGAAGAAAATGATGGATGTTTTGGATTCGGATCTTAAAGCTTCTGGTTCCAACAAAATTAAAATTGAATTTTTGTCTTCTAACAGGCAATCATTGCATACACATCACACAAAGCATGCTTACAAAACACATCACACAAAGTATGTTCATCAAGCACAACACACCAAGCATGCACATCAAGCACAATATTCTCATCATCATGCTTATATGTATGCTGAAGTTTTTACTTGTACTTATTGTGGTAGAAATGGTCATTTAGCTAAATCTTGCTACAATAAATCGAATATGAAGATAGTAATACTTGGGTTCAAAATATTAATTCCAAAGGACCCAAAAGAATTTCAATATCAAAATCAATTTCTTCTACTTTCATTTATGTAGGTACACACCAAACTCCCAAGACGTAGGGAATGGTGGTACCTTGATAGTGGCTGTTCTAGGAACATGACGTGAGATATCAACAATTTTGCATCACTATCAAGGTCAAAGGAAGGTGGTACCGTCACCTTCGAAGATGATTCCAAATGATACATCATCGGTTATGATAATCTTAAAATTGGCACATCTCCTACTATTTAAAATGTTGCTTTAATAAATGATTTAAAGCATAATCTTTTAACTATTAGTCAGCTTTACGATAAAGGTTTTAAATTTATTTTTTATTTTACTTCTTACATGATTGTAGATGATAATAATACTTGCATATTTTCCGAATTTAGAGAAAACAGTGTTTATATTATTGATTTACTTAATCTTCATTGCAGTAGAAAATATTTTTCGACTTTATATGAAGATTCTTGTATTTAGCATAGAAGACTATGACATGTTTTTTTTATCACCTAACCCGTATTAGTTCTAAGAATGTAGTAAGAGGCATTCCAAAATTGAAGTTTGAAAAAGATCGTTTATGTGATACATGGCAACATGGTAAACAAACTAAATCGTCTTTTAAATCAATTAAGGATGTTCTAACTACTCGTCCCTTATAATTAATAGTATGGACTTGTTTGGTCCTACTCAAGTCAAGAGTTTAAATGGTAATAGATATATTTTTATTTTAGTCGATGATTTCTCGAGATTAACTTGGGTTTCTTTATTGGACACAAAGATGAAATTTTTTTTCATTTTTCAATGTATTTTGCAAAAGAGTAGAAAAAGAAAAAAGTTTTTCAATTTTGCTTATTTGTAGTGGTAGAGGAGGTGAGTTCACCAACTACTCTTTCAATACATATTGTGAAGAACATAGAATAAAGCATGAGTTTTCTTACTTGAGAGCTCCACAACAAAATGGGGTAGTTTAAAGGCAAAAAAAATAAGACTCTCCAAGAGATGACAAGAACCATGGTAAATGAGTATAGCCTCCCTCAATACCTATGGGCTGAGGCCATTAATACTTTATGTTATATCAATAACAGAACTTATTTTCGAAAGAAAATTAAGAAAACTCCTTTTGAGATTTACCATTTGGAAAGGCCAAATGTATCTTACATAAAGGTTTTTGGTTGTAGTTTTGTTTTAAATACTAGAGAAGTTTTTGGGTAAATTTGACTCAAAAATTTTTGAAGGAATTTTTATTGGTTATTCTTTGAATAATAAAGCTTATAGAATCTTCAATAGATCTACTTTGACTATTGAAGAATTCATGCATGTTAAGTTTGAAGAATCTAACAAATTTGCTAAGAATATTGCAGATGTTGAGATAAATTTCTTAGGTAAAAATTTAGATAAAGTCACATTTAAGGAAGCTCTCATTCAAGAAGAATATAAGGTTGAAGAACCAAGTAAAAATGATAAAGGAGGATGCCTAGAAGAATAAGTTCAACCCTCTCAACCTCTTCCAAGGGATTGGAAGTACACCTCAAGTCATCCAAAGGAACACATCATTGGTGAAGTATCTAAGAGAGTATCTACTAGATCTACAGTTCATAATTTATGTGGCTATATTGCTTTTATTTCACACATAGAGCCTAAGAATATTCAGGAGGCCGAGAAAGACTCTTATTGGTTACTTTCTATGCAAGAGAAGCTCAATCAATTTGAGGGTAACCAAGTATGGAGTCTTGTTGCTAGTCCCCAAGATAGACCAACTATTGGTACTAAGTGGATATTTAGAAACAAGCTAGATGAGTTGAACAATATAATTAGATACAAGGATAGGCTTTTGTCCCAAGATTACAATCAAATCGAGGGAATCCATTTTGAGATAACTTTTGCACCGGCTGCACGGTTCGAAACCATTAGAATGACTTTTGCATATGTCTCATATAAATATTTCACATGATATCAGATGGATGTAAAGAGTACTTTTTAAAATAGATTCATAGAAGAGGAAGTGTATGTTGAACAACCTCCCCAACTTGTTGATTATATATATCCTGACTATGTGTTCAAGTTGGATAAAGCCCTTTATGGTTTAAAACAAGCTCCAAAAGCTTGGTAGATAGGCTTAGTAATTTTCTCATTAATAAGAGTTTTACTAAAGGTAAGGTAGACACCACACTTTTTACTAAGCATGTTGATAAAAATATTATAATTGTGCAAATATATGTAGATGATATTATATTTGATTCTACTAATAATATTTTACGTAATGATTTCAAAAGTTGTATGAAAGAAGAGTTCGAGATGAGCATGATGGGTGAACTCAACTACTTTTTTAGACTCTAAATGAAGCAAAGGGAGGATAGGATCTTCTTGAATCAAGCAAAGTACACAAAGAAGTTGATCAATAAGTTTGGTCTACAAAACGCTAAATCTTGCAAAACACCCATGGCCACTACTACAAAACTTGACAAGGATGACCACAGTAAGTGTGTTGATATAAAAAAATTTATCGAGGCATGATAGGTAGCTTGTTGTATTTAATGGCAAGTAGGTCAGATATCATGTTTAGTGTTTGCCTGTGTGGTTGTTTTCAGTCTTGCCCTAAAGAATCGTATTTAATTGCGGTAAAATGCATTACAAGATATTTAAAAAGGACATAATTAATATGGGTTTGTGGTATTCAAAAATCAGTCAGTTTACAATTACGAGTTATTCGGATGCTAACTATGCGAATTATAGAGCAAATAGAAAGAGAGCAAGTGGAACATATCAATTTCTTGGTAATTGTCTTGTTTCATGATTTTCTAAGAAACAAAATACAGTAGCACTCTAAACTTTCAAGGCGAAGTATGTTGCAGTCGGTGTTTGTTATGCACAAGTACTTTGGATGAAATATACTCATTCGATTATGATTTGCATTTCGATCATATCAAGATATTTTGTGATAACACTATCACTATTCACATGACAAAAAATGCAAATCAACATAATAAAGTCGAACGTATTGAGATTAAGCAACATTTTTTAAGAGATCACTTTGAAAAAGTATATTGATATAGATTATGTACCTACTCACATGCAATTAGCGGAAATATTTACAAAACCTTTGGATTTTAACAAATTTACTTATATTTGTGGTGAATTAAATCTATGCCTTATAGATAAATGATTTACATGCTTATATGATATAAAAACATTATCTGTTTGTTTTTAATTTCATACGATTTTCAACTAATTTAGTTATTTAATACTCATGCTACTTCTTGTTTAAATATCTGTTTTTAAATTGTTACTGTTGACATTTTTTTCCCTGTTTTTATTCATCTGTCGACAGTGGACTATCGACAGTCAAATAAATTTCATGTACATTTCTTTTTGTTTTATCTCCTTCTGTCGATAGTCAACTAGACCTGTCGACAGTCAGGATGGTTATAGAAGCTGCAGGATATTAAAGAACTCCACCCACTCCATTTTTCTTCATTTCTTCTCTCCTGTTGACTGCTCTCTACTCAAAACCCATTTTCCCTTCAGTTCTAGAGTAAATCCTTCATTTTTTTGCATCAAATTCAGATCTTTCAAGGATTATTATTCAGATCACATCTTTATTTTGTTTATTGGGTAAGATTTTTAGATTCTCATCTTTCTTTTCCTTCAAGCCCTAGAAATTTTTATTTTTCCTTCAACATGTCTCAACTTAAGAGATTTAGGACAGATATTGGTTCCTCTAGGACTACTAAGTTATTCTTTTCTAGATCCAAGAAGATAGGAGTTTCCAGATCTAGAAGTCCTCCTTGTAAGTTCTAGTGCTCTTGAAAATTTCAATATTTTATTTTCTAAGAAATCTATTCTCCCTGGAAAACCAGTTAATCTTTCTAGCTTTGCTGACTATCACATTGAATCTCTTTTTGATAGAATTGGTTGGAAAGCTTTTCTTGAAATCAAAGAAAAATCTTATCCTAATTTGGTTCGAACTTTATATGCAAATTTCTATTTTGATCAAGACAATGTTATTCATAGTCATGTGGATAGTATTGATATTACATTATCTATTAATAATATTGCTTATATTCTTGCCTTCCTAGTGAAGGTTTTGATATATTTTCTGAACACTTAAATTCCTTTGGATTCTACCCTACAGGTGAACCTGTGAGATTTCCTTATGGCTTCTACACAATATCTCACCTTGAATAATAAGGTCTCTTTACTTACCATCCCTTGTCAGATTTTAGTCAAAACCAGCATGCTTAATATACTTCCCAAATCGGGTGAACATGGTAGAGCAAGAGGGTGTATTACTCTCTTAATTTACTATATCATGAGAGCCTTCCCACTTAATCTCCCTAAACTCATTTTTGATGATTAACTGCTGACAATTTCGATCATAAGAACTTACCTTATGGTATGGTCCTAACTATCTTTTTTGAATTTTGGAGAGTTGACTTATCCAAAGAATCTTTCATTACCCCTCCTAGACCTTTCAATAGGAATTTCGTCAACTGCATGTTGAGTCATATCTCTAAACCTGCTCAAAATACTTCTTCTAAAGTGGAAGAAAATATTCCTGAACCTGAAGTCCAACAAACTTCTCCTCCACCTATCCCTTCTACAGATCTCTATTCCACACTTCTTACTTCTGTATCCCAGCTCACTTTATCTCACAACTAACTCTGTGATGACTTTTATTCCATGGCCTCCCACTTTGTCGCATCACAGAGGTATATTGAGCTGCATCTCACACAGACTCAGCATCACTTGGGGTGAGATTCCACCACCAACATAATACATTCATCCTCTTCCTCCAACTGATTCTCTATTCCCTCCTTATTATCCATGGTCTGCTCCTGCTGGTGACCATCCGAGGCGTCAAAATATAGATCTTGCTGGCGATGATCACTCTTGACACTTTTTGAAGTATGTCATAAAGGGGGAGAATCATTTGGCTCACATTGCATTTCTTTTAGAGGTTTGTACTTTTTGTTCAAGTTGATTTGTAATGGACTTGTCTTATGTCTTAGTGATATTATACTCTTTGGTATTGTATTCCTCTGTTTTTAAAACTCTTGCTATGTAATGTGTTAGACTTTTATGCAATCCTTTAGTAGAATGGTGTTTGTTATGTCTATTTTAAGATTATGGTATCTTATTGGTGGATGGTGGTATGGATGGTCGGCGAATTTGTTTTGCATACCATGTTGATTGATATACTTCTTGTATGCTATCATAGATGATATATATCATGTTCATTATATGCATCATTTCAGGGGGAGTTTATTTATAAACTCTTCTCCTAAAATAATGAGTTTTGTTATCATAAAAAGGGGGAGATTATTGGCCCGCGTACAATCGTTTCTCAGTTTTGATGATTCTATATATATATATATATATATATATATATATATATATATATATATATATATATATATATATATATATATATATATATATATATATATATATATATATATATATATATAGAGAGAGAGGGGGAGAGGGAGGGAGGGAGCTGATCCTCTAAGAACGGTTCTCACGGATTCCTATGAGAACTTTCACGTGGGTCGTCGGATCTGATAGATCAGATCAAATAAAAACAGATCTCTATCAGATCCGACGACTCACGTGAAAGTTCTCACAGGAATCCGTGAGAACCGTTCTTAGGGGATCAACTCACTATATATATATATATATATATATATATATATATATGAGAACTAATATGTGTACTTTAGCGTTTATAAGTTTCAGATTCTCTACAAGTTGATTCATCTTCAAGATATGATACGGGATGAAAATTGAAGATACTGCTGGCTTTATAAAGATATAAATGTATAATATACAAGTTTAATTTTTATAAACTATAGAATGTTAAAGTTTAGTATAAAGAGTATAGCTCAAAGGAATCATACACACACACTTTTTATACTTGTGTATTTTCATAATAAATATTTAAAGTTAAATAAAACATGTGTTTCTTTAAGTTATTACTAAAGGCAGCTTGGGCTATCGACGGCTCCCAATAGGAACTGTCGACAGTGGTTACCTAAAGCTTCTGTTGAACAGAACTATCAACAGAGCTGTCGACAGTATTTTCATTTAAACAATCGACAGGGTTTCCCAAGAGCTGTAGACAGGTGATTGAAGTATTAGAATACCATGTAGTTTAGGGCTAACGGGTCATGTCCACGAGGAGAGATGTGATGCAAGCATTTCGGTATTTTGAAAAAATTAAATTTTAGTGTTGGTATTTTTTAGATGAAAAGAAGATGGCGAGTATAGAAGTGATTAAAAAAATTGAAAATTTAGAAGAGATTTTGGAAAAGATGATTTTTAAGAAAATTGAGAGTGATGTTGGTTGTATTATATAAAAGAGAAGATTTGGGCACTAATCTTTACTCATCTCTAGCTTTTTCTCTTGAAAGTTTAAATGCCTCAAGATGATCAAAGGCAAAAGTTTAATCTTGTGTATGAAGAGAAGTGAAGTAAAATACATATGATAGATTTTAGAAATTGGACTTGAGTTTTGAAATCATTAAGTTAAATGTTAAACCATCAAGGCAATTAAGCAAGCATGGAATAAAAGCAAATTTTTTTATAAGAGATTAACTTCAAAGTGTAAGTTAAAAAATCAATCCCATCCTCATGTGCCTTCAAGAACACTCGCTAAAAAGTAAGGCTTAGACTAAGTCATTCAAATAATTCCATTGGATCTTTTCATTAAAACTAATCAAGAGTAGAATTAGAGAGGAGAGATTGGTGACCCCAGAATGAGGAGATTTAGCTACTCATAATCGATGTGAAGCAAAATATTGAATTGACATGGAACATACCCGTGAGTTGGAGAAGAAACGAAGTCTGAATCTTTATTTATGTCATTACAACATTGGATTACAATCACCCTCTCTCTCTCTCTTACTTTGTTTCTAGACTGAACTTTAAAATAAAAACTGAGATACAACTTCTCATAAATTATCTAAAAACGATCCTAAATCTTAAAAATAAAGCAAGAATTTACTCCTAGCCTTCCTCCTTTTTTTCATGAAATTTCTGGTATTATAGGGAAAAATCAGAGGTGAGAGGAGTGAGTAGATAGGGGGAGCAAACGCTCCCCAAAGCCGTGAATCCGCAGCCTAGATGTGGCCAACTGGCCACATCCAGGGGGAGCATCTCGGCTATTTACTCCTTTTTCCTTTTATTCAGTTAGATTTTTCTGTTTGCTCTTCTGATTTTGACGATTTTTTGTTGATCTTCGGTTAACTAATTAGATTTTGTGAAATTTTGAGTTTAACTGATTTTTAATTGGTTTTATCTTCCTTAATTTGCTCTGATTTGCCCTGATTTGAATTAATTCTGAATTAAATCAGAATTTAGATGGGTTTTGGGTATCTTTTCTCTTCCTTCTCCCTTGGCAATAGGCCTGCACATTATTAGAAAAAAATAACTAAAAATAAAGTTTATTATAATGTAGATATGAGAAATATGACTACAATTATGCAATATCAGTGACTGATCAACAGGTTCTTTTTAGAAAACTATTGACAGGCTTTTTACAGTAAGTAGGGTGTTTTTAAATGTTAGGTCTCTGTAGACAGATGAAGTGAATTGTCGACAGTTGATATTGTGTATCAGCATTAGACCGTCAATAGTATAGGTATTTTTTACCTCTATTTGTGAAGCAGTGCACTTAGCACTGTCGACAGCCCCATTGGATTGTCGACAGCAGTAGATGACCATTTACAATTTTGACTTGAATTTCAACATGTTTTAAATGTCAATCTTCCTTATTTATGACTCTCTAATGGCTGAATTTTAAAAGCTTATAAATAGAATTATTTTCTATGTATTTATCATCAGTTTTTAAGAAGAAAAATAACTGGAAAAAGTTTGGTGCATCTATTTACTTTTCTCCAATATATTTCTCTCACACCGAATCCTTAAGCTTCAACCTCTCTATATTAAACTATAGGATTCTTCTAGTGAGATTTGGTGGTTTGAAGAAGGTCATCTCCTTGTTGTAACTTTTTGGGTAAGCTCCTCTAGTGAAAGAGGAAAGGGAGTTGCGGCTCTGGAATCTTATGGGATCTAGTGTTATAAAATGTAGTTGCGATTGCATAGTGGAATTCTTCATTGCGGTGAAGGCGGAGACGTGGAGCTGGGGCTCATACCTCGAGAATAACCCTTTGTGTTTGCGATTGCTTGAGTTTGCTTTCTCTATACTCTTTACTCTCTTGCATTGCTTATTATATTTGTATTATTGTCAATCTATTTTCATCATACCAAGAAGCAATTAGGTGCCTCAACTCTTATCTAAGAGAAATCATGAGGAGAAGTTTAGAGCCCTTCACGGGGTATCAGGCTTCAATTCTTGGTAGTGAGTTTTAAGTTGTGTGTTATTGTTCTTTATTATGCTTAAGTTTTTATTTTCCGCATACCACCTATTCACCCCCTTTAGATGATTTTAGAAATATGAATTCATACTACTATGGAAAAACTTATGGTGATGATCCATTTCATACAAAAACAAGAACATAAAAACAAACAAACAAATAAACAAAAAGAAAGAAAAAGATTATCCTATTTTAGGGTAAACTTTAGATTTAGACAACTCCTAACTAGTTGATTGTCCAAGAGAGGTATATTGCAGCAGCTTGATCACAGGTTAATCGGCCAGGTATGGGAAAAACGCAGTAGGAGGTATCCGTGAAGAGCAATCAGCCTTAGTTACGCCAAACCAATGGTTTTCAAGGATCTTGCCTCTTAATCCCCAATCTTAGACATCGATTTGATCAGAGTCAAACTCTAATAACTTTCTTCCGAGGTTAATCTCCTATTGAGCCCGAGATGTCTCTAGGGCCAATGTCTACTCAATTTTAATTAGGATAGGTTAGCGAGTGAGAAGATTTTTGGGCTAAGAAAGGGTCATAACTTTTTCACCTTATCTTGTTTATCGGTTTAAGTTCTTAAATCATTTTAGTACGAATGTATAAATATATAGTAGAAAGCAACACTTAAGCAATATAAATAACTCAAAAGTGTTCTTATACTACGTACTATGTACGCATACCTTTTCTTCAACACTCTTCAACAGTAATATGTAATGAAATAGATAAATGCCCTAGATGCAAGGCCTAACTGTTTTTTAACTTTTAAGAAAAATCAAGTTACTGTTCAATTAGAATTAGTATGTACAGTAAGCTAAATAAGGAAACTAATAACTGTGGAAAATATATCTTTGAATTTCAAGCAACCTACAAGAAAGCAGATTAGTAATCCCCCAACAACTGTCGTGCAGACGGGGCTTTGGCTGCGTTTTCGCGGCAAGAATGTGGTGCCTTGAACTCTGCTTTTTAGGGCAGAGGCTCAGAGTTGTTATATGTGTTTTGCAACTATTGATTTTCAGAATTTAGCCCCTGCACATAAAACACAGGGAAGAAATATTAACCGTTAAGTAAACTTAAAAGATTATCATCCCTCCTTGGCAACGACGCCAAAATTTGATCGAGCCAAAACCTGCATAGAAAAATACAGTTTAGAAATGGTGCTAAGGTTCCTTGATTGAGTTCAAACTTGCACACAGAAAGTACAGAATTTCAGGAATACAGAACAAAAGTGCAAGTACTCAATACTATCGCTATAATTAGTGGCTATGCGAGTCGTGATCCACAACTTTTTTTAAGTTTTCTTTAGTTCACAAAAAATGGTTAAAGTTCTTCTTTTACTTCTTTAAAAGAAAAGGAAAATAAATTATGTTAAATTGTTAAGAAAGTGGTAGATTAGAGTAGATAGAGAAAATAGAAAATAAAATTATATAAAGAAAGTGAAAAAGTGAATAGAGCTGAGAGTTGATGATGATCTAAACTAAGGATTAAAAGAAAGGAAAATAAAACTAAAGAACTTACCAACCTCTTTCGATTGATGACTTACCTGGAATCTTTGTCAATGATATACCTTTGCTTGAAGGCGAGCGAAGCATGACAGATGAGATCATCCTCATTCCCGATCTACACTACGAAATGAAGGTGCAAGCTATACTACTATAGAAATGGTTGTTCATCACCATAGGCCATCAACGTCACTTACAAGGGCGAGCCATTTCGAAGCTATTGGAGTCATTTGGATTCACAAATACAGAAGTGGGAAGTAAATAAAAACAAGAGTAAAGAAGAAAAGAAAATTCGATTTGATTTAAATAATAATGAAAGAAAATACTTACTTATACCGATGTCACCCTCAGTACAACCTTTGCTCTCTATGAAACTCTCTTTTCCTCTCAATTATATAAATAAAACAAAAATTATATAAAATAAAAAAACCTAAGTTATAAAATACAGAATGACCTAATTTCTACTCTTTACTTGATCGTCCCTCTGCCTCTGATGTGTGGGGTATTTATAGTGTAGAAATGGATAGGTATTTATAGGGTAGAAATGGATAGGGAGACGAGTAAAGGGATAGAGGAAACTGGCTATTTCTTAATTTTAAGGGGAAACTGGCTATTCCTTAATTTTAATCCTCCCCTTATCTTCAAATTTGATTTGATTTATCCAAAATTTTATGTGAAAATTCAATTCTGATCTTTAGCTTGTTGTCGTGTTGGTTGTTAAATATCACTTACCAATGTAGAATTAAAAAAAGTGATCAACATAACAATTGTACTCCTATAAGTCTACTTTCTGGATTATCTTTAATCATAAGATTTTTGTTTCAGTAACAAAAGTTATGATTAAAATATTAAAGAGTGTCTAGTCTGAATCTGAGTCTAAATTGATTTAAAACTCCGAATTTACTTGCACTTTTCTTCTTATGTCTAAATATAATTGATTCATCTCATCCATTGATCTTCTCTCTATCCATTTATCTTCTTCTATTTTCAATTTGTCTTCTAGAATTGATGAGATATCCATTTATTTTTTACGAAACTGATAGGGTCTTCAAACAATCCATTTTATCCTTGAAATTAGATGATATTATTGTATCTGATATATCAAGTTTTCAGATAAGATAGCTTGTAGAACCTTTGAGTTTGAATTAATCCCCTTGATTTGCTTGATCTTTTAAATTATTTGGATTTAATTGGATAAATCTGTCAATCTCTCCATTTTCTTCATTAATTACACTGCATACCACTGAACATAAAAATACATTAAAAAGTAGAATTTTATTTAAAAATAAATGAAGAGAATGTGACATATGTGATACAAAATGTTCAATGCACGTACAAAATCACACCCCCACACTTTTATTTTTCTCCTCCTCGAGCAAAACAAAAAGAAAAGAAAAACAAAACTGACCTAATATTAACTCACTTTCGTAGGAATCACGGTTGCACTTAGCACGTGTAACAAGCCGTTAAACCTCTAGGTTAACCCTAGAGGACGAGTTTTGTCTCGTAAAGATTTTCAATGGATTACACCCACGAAATCAATAAAGAAAGAGAAATAAAGAGTTAGTATTTTTGAAAAGCATTTTGAAAAGAAAAAATATTTGAAGTATTATTATAAGAGTTCAAGTAATCTGTAAGTTATAGAAAAACATAATTTCCTTTTCTAAACTTAGTCACTGTTCAAAAATTTGTTATCAATCAAGGTAAGGGGTTAAACCTGTATTTCTCATCAGTCTATTACTTTACCCTAAATTATATGCGCACCTTTGTGACCGTAAAATTTTGACACAGGGTTCTTTAACTCTAACTCTTATGCCTTATTTTTTTTATATTTTTGATGATATTATTCTTTAGTTCTATTAGGCTTTCTAATCTGCCCATGTAATGAGCCTTTAGTCGATGACACCCAAATCGGACGGTCTTAAGGCACCGGGTCAGAAAACACTCTAAGGACTTAAGGACTCGAGCAAATAAGACCACAAAATTAAGGATTTTATTATATGGGTTGCTTTTAGGCGTGAATACTTATGCTTTATGAGGCACAAATACCCAGCTAAATCAGAGGATTTTTGATATATATAAATTATATATCATATATATATATATATATATATATATATATATATATATATATATATATATATATATTAAGGCATAAGAATCTTTATTTTTGAACCTTAAGTATGTAAGTGTTATAAAGTTGCATATTTCATCAGGGTAAAGATCAAGACTAAATTATTTTTTCAAGTTTTCTTCCTAACCCTAGAAATCAAACAAATATTCTTATTTTGACCAAGTATAATAAATCCTAATTATGATTTTCCTATTCCTTAAAATTGACTTAATTTCTTACAAAAAATATGTCAAAATATTGTTCCTCTTTTCAAAAGTTTTTAGAGGCAAAGAAAATGTTAATTTTTTTTAAATAAAAAGAAAATCTATGTTATGTTAGAACCCTCCCGCACACTTATCTCATACATTGTCCTCAATGAATGCATAACTACATGAAAAAGAAGAAAGGAAAGGAAAATTTTATCTTAAGGTGGTGGTGATCGGTGGGTTAAGCGTAGCTACCCAATCAAGATAATGTGATGGTTCACAGAACCCACCTTCGTTGACCTCTTTTCTAGTTATATATTTACAGTTCTCATTATGAATTGGATCATGAAAGATCCTATTATGAAACTTATTCCCTTTACATGATCAGTCTTAAAAAATCATCACGGCATCATCATGGTCTATACCTGTGTCCAACAAAAGAATGTGATTTGATGGAATGGTTGACTTGGGCTCAAGAGTGATAGGTTTTGTAACCAATACTAACTCGGAAAAATTATCTTTGAGTTCAAGAGTCGATTTTGATTCAAGAGTTGAGTCCAAATTAAAAAATTGAAATTCACATTCTTTTCTTATTCATGGAATGTGACTATTCAAAATTAATGATGCAATTTCTAGATCTATGAATACGGGAATAAATGTTGGCTCCAGAAATTGGTCCAAATTAGGTGAGGATACCAGAATCAACATAGATTTGAAGATGGAAACTGAATCACAAAATAGGGGATCAGAATCACATTCACATTCAAGTTAAATCTCATTGAATGGAAAACTTGCCAATTTATCCAAAATTTGGAATTGCTCAAGTTTAAATTTGTGTGATGAAATTGAGTCTTAATCAAAGTTTCCAAGATACTAAGATTCTTCGTTCCTATCAATATGGTTAGGGCAATTAGGAATGGTTGAATATGTGTTAGGTAGAGTTTTCTCATTCCCATCTTTAATTATGTTGATATAATGACTCATTTTCGATAGATAGGAAAAAATTATTTTCAAACTGAATCAGATTTTTCATACTCTTATCTGAGTCCATAGGTTCTTCTTGTTATTGGACTTAGAACATGGAGTAAGGATCTTGGATTTAAGAGTCTTATGGGAATTGTGAGTCCATCATTTTTAGCTTTTGTTCTTGGGACTCAATCATGGCTTCTATACTTTTCATAACCTCAGATTTTTCTTCTATTGGTTGATCATGACTAGAAAAATTATAGGCTGAATGTTAGAATGGTGGTTGACAATATGACTCGGGGGAGTTGTATCCCCATTAACTCTGTGAAGAGTAGTGATGATTATTCCAGTCTTGTTCATAGTATTGAAACTAGGGCATATATTGATTTGGATAAGACCAATCGCACACTAAGTTAAAATTATGATATGCCGGGTTGATAAAATCTGAGTCAAAAGAGGTCGGGGTGTAATACGGATTACCATTAAAATTGAAAAAATTGTTGTTATAAGCCATATCACACAATCAAAAACAAATACACAAAAAAGAAAAATCTAGCCTAAGTTAGGGTAGATCTTACACCAAGATGACTCCTAACTGATAGACTATCTACGGGATATTGTAGAATCTGACCACAAGTTAATTGGCCAAATAGGGGCAAGATCAGTAGGAGGTATCATTGCCAAGCAACGGACCTAATAATGCCAAACCCCTATTCTTGGAGGTTTCACCTTATCAATCCCTAACCTTTGACATCCATTTGATAAGAGTCAAATTCTAATCAACTTCCCACTTAGGCCAGTCTCCTATTGAGTCTGAGATGTCCCTAGGGCCAACGTCTACTCAGTTTTAATTAGGCTTGGGTTAATGAGTGAGGAGATTGTTTGTGAGTTAAGGGAGGATAATGACTTTACCATTTTATCTTGTTTATCGAACGAACCTTTAAATCAATGTAGTGCAACGTGTACATGAAAAGCAACACTTAAGTAAGGTAAACAATTCAAAAGTGTTCCTATACTATATGTTATGCACACGTACTTTTGCTTCAGCACTCTTCAACAGTAATGTAAAATGTACAAATTAGACACGTGCCTAAATACAAAGTCTAAACTATTTTTAGCATTTAACAAACATCAATTTACTATTGAGGTTAGAAAGTACGTACAATGAGTTAAATAAGAAAATAAATAGCTGCTGAAATTTAGCTTTACAATTCAACGAACCTATAAAAAATACAGATTAGTAGTTCACTCAGATTGTCGCATGAACTTAGCAAATCTGAGGGCTTCTCGGCTCTGCTTTCTTGAACAGAGTTCAGGGCCACTTATATATCAATTACAGTAAAAATTTCCTCGATAGCTATCACTGCACACCAAGAACAAGAAAGAAAGTTACCCAAAAATATAAATTTAAAAAGAGAATTACTTACCATCCCTCTCCGACAACGGTGCCAAAATTTGATTGAGTTTAAACCTGCATACAGAAAGCACAGAATTTTAGGAATACAAAAGTGCAAGTACTCAATACTACCGCTATAGTGAGTGGCTATGCAGGTCGTGATCCACAAGGAGGGACTAGCGATGGAAGCTTTTTTTAAGTTCTTTTTAGTTCACAAAAAATGGTTAAAGTTCTTCTTTCAGTTCTTAAAAAAAAGAAAAATAAGTTATGTTAAATTGTTAAGAAAGTGGTAGATTGGAGTAGATGAAAAAAATAGAAACTAAAATTATACAAAGAAAGTGAAAAAATGAATAGAGTTGAGAGTTTATGATCATCTAAACTAAGGATTAAAAGAGAGGAAAAAAAACTAAAGAACTTACCTACCTCTTCCAGTTGATGACTTACCTAGAATCCTTATCAACGATGTATCTGTTGGCCCAAAGGCCATTAGCCCGAAGTTTTGATAATAACAAACTATATGTAGTTATGTTTTAATAAGTTTGTTTAACTGAGTTTTAGGTAAAAATCATAGGTTGATTGACGGCTCCAACACAAGACTCACACATTTGGAAGCTGCGAAGATTTGAATCCCAGAGCTCAGCACAATAGAAGAGTTCCAGGATCAAACAAGTTGAGAAGACTACTACAAGATTTGTATTTTTACATTTTCCATTTTAGTTAGGATTTATAGTTTATTTTGTCAAGACCGAGATGATAGAGATTGATAACTTTGGGATTGTCACACACACACATTTGATATTGCTTCATGCTTACAAACAAAATTTTATTACAAAATTTCTTACCAAGTTTTGGAAAAACAAAGTTTGGAAAAATCGATTTTTGGAAAAACAGGTTTTTGGAAAAACCGTTTTTGTTTAGAAAAAGAATTTTTAACAAAATAAAGTTCAAATCATTTTGGTGTTGATCTATGATCACACCCTGATTTTTATAAGCCCTAGAACTCTATTTTGTATATACCCATCTAAAGAATTTTTATCAAAATTTTTATCTTCAAAAATCCCTTTCAAAAACTTGACTTTTGGCCTAGTCCAGTCGACCGCACGGTTGACCGCTGGCAGAGCAGAATTGCTCTGTCGGTCGACCGGGTCGATCGACCGACATGCACCATTGTGTATGTGTGCACATCGGTCGACCGACCGGTCGACCGAGAGCAAGAGCAGTGCTCTTTGTTTTTCTCTGTCGACCGTACCGGTCGACCGACAGAGAGAACTCACTCTCTGTTTGGGACTTCGGTCGACCGGCCCGGTCGATCGCTTTCCCAACGGTCGGAAATCCGACCGTTGGCGGTCGACAGGCCCGGTCGACCAACAGCAGTCAGAATCTGCTGACAGATTCCAACAGCTATTTTTCTGATTTGATTTTTGTTGGGATCTCCCCCAACGAATCTCTCTGCCTTTTTAACCCAGTTTTCTTCCCCTATAAATAGAGAGAGTGTTCTACAACTAAAATACAAGATTTACAAGATTAAGATCAAAAGTTTACAAAAGTTTAGCCTTTTAGCAAAAAGTTTTCATTGAGCCAAATTTTCAATCCTTTTAGCTTGAAGCCTTCCTCTACTTCTCTTCTAGATTTGTGCACTACACAATCCCAAAAGTTTCATCTCCTCATCTTGGTTGTAGGGTTGTGCAAGTGAGCCATTGTTTGTGGTCAAGTGTTGATCACCTTTTTGTTCATATTGAGAAGTTGTAGAGGTTGCGGCCTCAGGCGAGCTAGTGAGCTCCTAGTCGGTGTTGCGTCACCGTGAGAGAGGACAAGTGTGTCCGAAGAGCTCTAGTGAGAACTTGTATTTGACAATCCGGTGGGATCAAGCATAGTGGAAATCCTTCATCGTGTTGAAGGCGGAGACGTAGAGCAGTGGCTCGAACCTCGAAACATATTCTCGTGTTTGCGATTGTCAACTTATATCTAAACTCTCTCTCTCCCCCCCTTTACTTGCACTATTATTTATTTACTTTCTTGCAAGTCTTATTATTGTTGTTGTTTATTGTTAATTAGTTTTTAATCCGCATTATTTTCCACTTAGTATAGCCTTCACCTATTCACCCCCTCTAGGTGATTTCAATTGGTATCAGAGCCTAACCCTAGCATTTGGTTTAACCACCTTAGGAAGATCCTCACTATTGGCTATATCTATTTGTTGCATTTATTATTTGTTGTGCATTATACTTGTATTCATGGCATCTGTTGACTTTTCTAGCATCAAGTCCCCACCCAAATTTGATGGGTTGAACTTCCCCATTTGGAAGGTCAAAATGAACCTATTCCTAAAATCCCTAGGAGTTAGAGTTGCCAAATCCATCACCAAAGAATTTATTGAACCTCTCACTGATGAGAAAATATGGCCCGAAGAAACCTCTAAGGACTATGAGGCCAATGCTAGAGCCCAATATGCACTCACTCAAGCATTAAATTCAGATGATTTTTCCCGCATTATAAATTGTAAATCTTCTTTTGAAGTTTGAAATGTGTTTATTTTTACTCATAAGGGGACGTCGCAAGTCAAGAGATCTAAAATTGACTTGCTCCGTTCTCAATATGAGAATTTTTATATGCTTGATAATGAAGGCATAGATGATATGCTCACCCGTTTTACCAAGATTACTAATGCTCTATCTTCTTTAGGTGACAACATCAATAATGACCAAAAGATCCGGAAGGTCATTAGAGCTCTTCCCAAGTCGTGGGAAGTCAAGGCAACCACCCTCAAAGAGCTAAATGATAGGGAGGAGATGGACTTCTCTGACTTCATCAGCAATCTCAAAACCCATGAGATGGAGATGAAGGTAAGAGAAGAAAGGGAGGCACCGAAGAAGAAAGCCCTTGCTTTCAAGGCTGTTTCATCCACCTATGATGAAGAGGATTCATTGGAAGACTACGATGAAGACTTTGCCTTGCTCATAAGGAAGGTGGGCAAAATATTCTATAAGAAAGGTAGACAAAGCAACTTCCGAAGAGGGAGACCTCAAGGAAGATTTGAAAAGAAGAGAGAGAAACCGGGTCCATGTTTTCATTGCAAGAAGACAGGACACCTAATTGCCGATTGCCCCTCTCTACAATCTACTACCTCCAAAACGGGCAAAAGAAGAAAAAGGCGATGGTGGCCACGTGGGATGACTCAGAGTCGGAATCCGAAGAGGAGATTGACGCCACTCACATGTGCTTCATGGCACATGGCGATGATGCTTCCAAGGTATGTCTAGAAGACTCTTTAGATGATGAAGACTTAATCATGGATGAACTTGCTCATTTTTTTAAAGAATTACAAAGTAGGTATGAAATATCACTTGCTCAAAATAAAAAATTGAAAAGGAAAATGATTCTCTAAAGAATAAATTTGAGCTTGTTTTAAAAGAGAAAAATGAATTATCAAATTCTTTTGAGAAAATGAAAAAGGATTTTGAAAAATACAAAACATCTTGTAAAGGAAAAAGCCCTATTTCTACTTGCAATAAAAATGAATTTTTAGAGATCCAAAAACGTATTGAAGTTTTGGATATAACTTTAAAGAAAAGTGCTTTTGACATGACTAAATTTGCATCTAGGTTTCCTAAAGGAATATCCCAAGGGAAACATACTCATCACCATGCATCTAACACACACAAACATGCACACACAAGCATGCATTTATGTATGGTAGAATTTATACTTGTGCTTATTGTGGCCGCAAAGGCCATTTAGAAAAGTTTTGTTATGCTAAGCTAAACTTGTTAAATAAAAATGTTTGGGTTCGAGAAAACACTAACCCTATAGGACCCAAAAAGATTTAGGTACCAAAAGACACGCCAAACTTGATTAATGCAGGTGTGTCGTCCTCCTCCAAGACTTAGGGGGAGATGATGCCTGGGTGGTAATTGCATCAACGCTCAACGAACACATCGTCGCTTGCATCACTATCGAAGAGGCACCCATTTTGGAGAATACCTATAGTTTGGTAACTTCTCCACATAAATATTCTTTTTATATGCATAGGATTGCTAGTTGCATTTTTGTGATAATGTGCCTTACATATGTAAACTTGCATATCCATTTGTTTGTATCTTGCCATGATTGTGAATATATTCATGTTTCTTTGCCATATGCTATTTGTCCATATATCAAGATTTTGTTAAAATGAAATTTTATAATAAAGATTTTTTTAACCAAATTGAGCTAATAAATAGATATGGCAATTGCGCGCCTCAACTCTTATCCAGAGGAATTTCGAGGAGAAGTTCAGAACCCTAAACGGGGTATTCGGCTTCAACATCTCTTATTTATCGCTTAATAAAAATATATGGAGATATAAATATGAATAATAATCAATAAAAATGAATATAAATTTTTTTTGGTTTTCATGCCAAGAAAAATTTAAATTGTTTCAACATCATTTTTTATGATTTTACAATAAAGATATACTTTTTAGGTTAAAAGAAAATAAAATTAAAAACGCCAAATGTAAAAACAGTTTTCTAAATAAAAATTTATTGATAATAAAAATTAATAAGTGAATAAAATAAAATTTTTATTGTGTTTTTCATGCCAAGTAGTAATTTCAACATTCTTGTTATTAGTTAAGAGAAATATTTTGTTTTTGATTAAAAGGATATTAAATTAAAAACCCAAAATTTAAAAATTATTTACCCTTCTGTTTTCAGCATGACCGGTCGACCGTCCCGGTCGACCGATCTGGCCTGGCATAGGCCCGGTCGACTGATGATTGGTCGCTAATGTTGCATATTTAATATCATATGTCCATACTTATTATAGAATAAAAGCCTGCATTGTCCTAATTAATTGTTTGATTTATTTGCAGGCCCAATCTTTAAGGAGTTGAAGAGAAATGAGCCCAAAGCCCACCAAAATTCTGAATTAAATCAGAATTAATTCGCACCAAGTAAATCAGGGCAAAATCAAGAGGTGAAAAACCGGTTGAGAAGAATCCTCTCAGAATCGATCGGTTAAAGCCAAGAATCTAAGGCCATTTCGTCAGAATCCGGGACTCAAACTGACAAACTAACTCCAGATAAAGTCAGAAGGCCAAACCAGCGCGACCCACCAACAAGGTGTGGCCACCTGGCCACACCCTGGCCGCGGAAACGCGGCAAAAGCCGCGTTTCCGCGGCAATCTTGGGGAGTTAGGGGGAGCGTTTGCTCCCCCGATCTCCCAGGATCCTGGTTGTTGGGTTTATGCCTATAAAAGGCATGTACTTGCGCTGAAAATGGGACAACATGCAGAGTAGGATTTAGCCTAGTTTTCATTTGTAGTTTAGGTTTTTCTTTTCTTTATTATGTAATTGTAATGTGTATGAAAGCTTAGGATTAGATGATGATTCATGTAAGTAAGAGAGAGAGAGGCATATGTTGAGAGTGACACCGATGTACCCTCCTCCTTTCTTTCATTGTTTCAAGCAATAAAGGTAAACTTTTATTTATGTTCGTATCTTTACTTTCCTTTTCTTTTGCTTTCTTCTTCCTCTTCTACTTTACCTTGGTTGTATTTGTTGAGTTTACAAGTGAATTCCAAAGCAAGTATAACTAAGCTACGTGAGAGCCAGCGATAGTTCATGAAGACGTTCTCCTCTTCCAAGCTCCGCATCACTTCGTTCTTGATATGCTTGACGATATAATATGCACGGGGACTGAGCTCGAGCTTATGATCTATGCGTTGAACGCCTCCGAAGCAAAGGTAGAACATGCAACGGTTTCCAGGTAAGTCATCACTCAACCTAGGTAAGTATTCCTTCCTTTTCTTTCCTTTCTTTCATTTCTGTAAATTAAATCATCACCTCTTCCAACTCTTTCTTCTCCACTCACTCCATTTGTACATAGTCGCTTTTATTGTTTTCTGATTTTTCCACCTTCTTCATCTTTCACTTTCTTCTTAACTTTAACTATAACTTTCTTTTTCATTTTTATAACTTTAAAACAGAGAAGAACTTTCGCTTATTTTCATAACGATTTCAATAAAGAAACGTAAAGCTTCCATCGCAAACCCTCATTGTGGATCACGACCCGCATAGCCACTTGCTATAGTGGTAAGAATTGAGCACTTGCACATCTTCATTTTAAGTTCTAAAATTCCGTATTTTGTGTGCAGGTTTAAGCTCAATCAAATTTTGGCGCCGTTGCCGGGGAGGGTAACATGTTTTTTATTGAAATCTGAATTTTTTTTTTGAAAATTTTTTAGAACTAAATGAATTTTCTTCTCTGTTGCAGGTTACAGGGCAATCAAAGCAAGAAATTAATATTGCAGTGACATACAAGTGGCCTTGGGCCTCTACTCTAGAAAGCAGAGACCAAGGGCCCTCTAAATTGTCGCGTTTCCACGGCAAAAGTCACGGATCCGCGGCAAGAACGAGTTGACTACTAACAGGTTTTTGCAGGGCTGCTTGCTTTGCAAATTCTAGTTCTCTGCAATTTTTTATTTCCTATATGCCATCACATAAGCCTGCTAAATAATCAACAGTAAAACGTTTGTTGCAAAAGTTAAAAATTGATTAGACATTTGCATTTTAGGCACGCGTTTTTTTCAATTCATTTATTTTTACTGTTGAAGAGTGCTGGAGCAAGGTACGTATGCATTACATTTAGCATAGGACTCACTTCTTGGTTGATTTATATCACTTTGAGTGAATCTTACATATCTTGTACACTTGCACTAATTGATTTTAAGAGCACCAACCCAATAACAAGATAAGGTGGGGATTTAATCACCCTTCCTTAGCCCAAAAATCAGAATTCAAGCACTCACTAACCCAAGCCTAACTTAAAATGAGTAGATGTTGGCCCTAGGGACATCTCGGACTCAATTAGGAGATTATCCTAAGGGGGAAAAATGTTGGAATCTGACTCCTGCAAAATCAATGTCTAGGAAAGGGATTGAGGGCCGAAAGCCTGAAGGTTGGTGGTTATTTAATTAAGGAACGTCTTTGACGGAAAACCTCCCACCAACCTTGCCCTGACCTGGCTGATTAGCTTGTGGTCAAAGTCTACATTAGACCTCCCGTGGACAGTCTAATCAGTTAGGAGTCGTCTAGGTCATAGGTCTACCCTAACCTAGTTAGAATTTTTTTTTTATTTGTTTGCTTATTTGTTTGTTTTTTGTTTGTATTCTATTGTGTGATATGGACTATAATAATAATTTTTTCAACTACAATAATAATCCATATTACACACCGACTTCATTTTCGAATATTACCAACCCGGCATATCATAACTTTGACCAACCTAGTGTGCCGGATTGGTCTTATCCGAATCAATATAACCCATACCCCCAATCTAATAACTATAATTTTCATAATGATTTCAACTCTTCACCGAGTCAGTGGGGATTCACCTCCCCCGAGCATAATTTTCAACCACCTTGTCTTCCTTCTCCACCTAGTCCACAATATTTTCAAGATTCATACTCAGTTCCACCCGTCCAAAATAGGAAACCATCAATTTTGGAAATGAGTATGTGTGAGTCCAAACACAAATCCCAAAATCTAATGGACTCACAATTTCACCACCACTTCCAAGACAATTCTTCATCTTTTCAACAAAACAATGAACCTATCAACTATGAAAAGATGCTTGAAACCATGACTCAGGCTCAAAACACTCGTAATCGTGACATAGATATGATGGTCGAATCTCTACGTTCTCACCGTTGGACCAGTTCTGATGTCACTAACCATTCTGTTAGAGCCGAAGAGTCATGTAGTTTTGGAAATCAAGATTCCATTTCAGAACAACCATTTGAACTTGCCCAAACTCCAAATTTTGAAAAAGATATTGACAGTTTAGCAAGTTTTCCTTTTCCTGAAATAGAACTTGAAAATGAATATGATCCTGAACCCCAACTTAGTGATTCAATTCTACTTCCTGATTCGATTATGACTCCGGTATCTTCACCTGATTTCGATCTTTTCCCCGAGTCAACGTTGGATCCTGTGCATGTTCATCATGAAATTGAATCCCCCGTCTTTGAGGATCATATTGAACTTGACCAATTATATGATTTTGAAAGTCCTATTGACAAATTGGCAAGTTCTCAATTTTTTGATATTGAACTCAATGAGATATGTGACTTAGATTCTCAAATCTGTGATCCAGTTCAACTTTCTGAATCAATATTGACTCCTGTTGTGTTACCAAACTTGAGTAATATTTTAGAGTCAGTTTTGAATCCTCCACCTATCATTCCTGAACTGGAATCACCCATATTAGATCACATTCCATTGTTGGAAAATACATGTGGACTTGAGTTGCAACTTCTTGACTTGGACCCTATTCCTGAACCAATTTCGACTCTTGAACCTTTACTTGACTTAAGTTACCTTCCTGAGTCGGTATTAGTTCCTGTACTTCCTGAGTCCAAGTCAATCATTCTATCATTTCATACTCCTTTCTGGGACGAGGTGGTTGACAAATTTGACTCCGAAATCAATTATGGAATATGGAAATTAGATGGGGTTAAATACTTAATAAAAATCCTTTATGGACAAATCTTTTTAATGGGTTATATTAAAGATATTTCTGGTGGGTTCCTCCGAGCCCCAAGAAAAGTTGATTGGGCCGCGTTTCGTGGACCAATTAGACCACCACCGGAACCACCACCTTAAGGTAACCTTTTCCTTCCCTTTCTTCTTTTTCATGCATCTATGCATTAATTCATATATTGAGGACAATGCATGAGATAGGTGTGGGGGATGGTCTAACATAACTTTTCTTTTTCTTTAAAATAAAAAAAATTAACATTTTTCTTTACTTTTAAAAAAAACTTTTTGAAAAATAGAAACAATATTTTGACTTATTTTTGTAAGAAATTAAGTTAATTTTAAGGAATAGGAAAATCCAAATTAGGATTTCTTATACTTGATCAAAATAAGATTATTTGTTTGATTTTTAGAGTTAGGAAGATAATTTGTCAAAGTAATTTGGTCTTGATCTTTACCTTGATGAAATATGCACACTTCATACACTTACACACTTAGGGTTCAAAAACAAAGATTCTTATGCCTTATAAAAAAAACAAGTCTAATTATTGATTAGCTAGGTGCTTTGGCCTAAGCAAGCCTTAGTATTTATACGAAAGATGATTAGATAAGTTATAATATATATATATATATATATATATATATATATATATATATATATATATATATATATATATATATTATATATATATATATATATATATATATATACACACACAAACAAATCTAATTATTGACTAGCTAGGTGCTTTGGCCTAAGCAAGCCTTAGTATTTATGCGAAAGATGATTAGATAAGTTTGAAAAGAAAAATCCTTTGATTAAGCTGGGTATTTGTGCCTAATAAAGCATAAGTATTCACGCCTAAAAGAGGTTCATATAATAAAATTCTTAGCCTTGTTTGCTCGAGTCCTTAAGTCCTTGGGGGTGTTTTCTCACCTGGTGCCCTAAGACCGTTTGATTTGGGAGTCATCGATTAGAGGCTCGTTACATGGGCAGATTAGAAAGCCTAATAGAACTAAGAAATAATACCAATATATATATATATATATATATATATATATATATATATATTATATATATATATATATATATATATATATATATATATATATATATATATAAGGCATAAGAGTTAGAGTTAATGAACCCTTAGTCAAAATTTTCACATTCACAAGGTGCATATGACTTAGGGTAAAGTAATAGACTAGATGAGAAGCACAATTTGACTCCTTACTTTGATTGATAACAAATTTTTGAATAGAGACTAAGTTTAGGAATGAAAAATTCGGTTTTCCTATAACTTATAGATTGCTTAGATCTTACAATCATATTTCAAATATTTTTCTCTTTCAAAATGCTTTTCGAAAATACTAACTCTTTATTTCTCTTTCTTTATGGATTTTGTGGGTGTAATCCGCTGAAAACCCTCACGAGACAAAACTCGTCCTCTAGGGGAAGCCTAGAGGTTTAACGGCTTGTTGCACATGCTCAGTGCAATCGCGCGACCTGCGAAAGTGGTCTAATAATCCTTAGTATAGTTTAGTTGTTTTGCTCGAGGACGAGCAAAAGATAGGTATGGGGGTGTGATTGGTCGCTAATGTTGCATATTTAATATCATATGTCCATACTTATTATAGAATAAAAGCCTGCATTGTCCTAATTAATTGTTTGATTTATTTGCAGGCCCAATCTTTAAGGAGTTGAAGAGAAATAAGCCCAAAGCCCACCAAAATTCTGAATTAAATCAGAATTAATTTGCACTAAGTAAATCAGGGCAAAATCAAGAGGTGAAAAACCGGTTGAGAAGAATCCTCTCAGAATCGATCGGTTAAAGCCAAGAATCTAAGGCCATTTCGTCAGAATCCGGGACTCAAACTGACAAACCAACTCCAGATAAAGTCAGAAGGCCAAACCAGCGCGACCCACCAACAGGGTGTGGCCACTTGGCCACACCCTGGCCGCAGAAACGCGGCAAAAGCTGCGTTTCCGCGGCAATCTTGGGGAGTTAGGGGGCGTTTGCTCCCCCGATCTCCCGGGATCCTGGTTGTTGGGTTATGCCTATAAAAGGCCTGTACTTGCGCTGAAAATGGGACGAACATGCAGAGTAGGATTTAGCCTAGTTTTCATTTGTAGTTTAAGTTTTTCTTTTCTTTATTATGTAATTGTAATGTGTATGTAAGCTTAGGATTAGATGATGATTCATGTAAGTAAGAGAGAGAGGCATATGTTGAGAGTGACACCGATGTACCCTCCTCCTTTCTTTCATTGTTTCAAGCAATAAAGGTAAACTTTTATTTATGTTCGTATCTTTACTTTCCTTTTCTTTTGCTTTCTTCTTCCTCTTCTACTTTACCTTGGTTATATTTGTTGAGTTTACAAGTGAATTCCAAAGCAAGTATAACTAAGCTACGTGAGAGCCAGCGATAGTTCATGAAGACGTTCTCCTCTTCCAAGCTCCGCATCACTTCGTTCTTGATATGCTTGACGATATAATGTGCACGAGGACTGAGCTCGAGCTTATGATCTATGCGTTGAACGCCTCCGAAGCAAAGGTAGAACATGCAACGGTTTTCAGGTAAGTCATCACTCAACCTAGGTAAGTATTCCTTCCTTTTCTTTCCTTTCTTTCATTTCTGTAAATTAAATCATCACCTCTTCCAACTCTTTCTTCTCCACTCACTCCATTTGTACATAGTCGCTTTTATTGTTTTCTGATTTTTCACCTTCTTCATCTTTCACTTTCTTCTTAACTTTAACTATAACTTTCTTTTCATTTTTATAACTTTAAAACAGAGAAGAACTTTTGCTTATTTTCATAACGATTTCAATAAAGAAACGTAAAGCTTCCATCGCAAACCCTCCTTGTGGATCACGACCCGCATAGCCACTTGCTATAGCGGTAAGAATTGAGCACTTGCACATCTTCATTTTAAGTTCTAAAATTTCGTATTTTGTGTGCAGGTTTAAGCTCAATCAACTGACCCAGTCGACCGATATAGCCTGGAATAAGAATTTTGTTTTCTGCCCGTAGCCGGTCGACCGACGCGGTTGACTGACTGAAACCAAGTTTGCTCTCGGTTTCCACCGGTCGACCAGCCCGGTCGACCGGAAGTCGGGTATGCTGTTGTTTTACCCGTTTGTATATAAAAACCCTAACCCCAAATCTTTCTTTTCTCTCATTCTCACCGCCTCCAACCTTTCTCTTTCCCCAATCTCTCAACCCTAAACCTATTCTAACTCTTTTCCCTCTCTCTATTTCCTCAAAATCATCCACAAAAAATTTAGGAAAATTGTTTTAGGCTTCAGATCTCGACCCGTATTTGGAAATCTCACTTGATTTTTAGGTATAATCTTTTTTTTCCTAAATCTCTTATTTCCTTGTTATCTCTAGGTGATTTCTTGGTTCTATTGTTTAGATCATGCCTTATTAGTGTCTAATATTGCTTATACTTCATCCATGTCTAAAAGAACCCGTTCTGAAAAGGGGAAAACCCCCGAATCATCCACCAACCCCTTTGTTTCACCAAATGCATCACATAGTACTCCTTAATTTGTGCCAAAAATGTTATATCTGGTAGGACTGTAGTGCTCGATGATTTTGAGCACCTCAACCTTGCCAATATTTTAAGATCCAGTTCATTAGAAGAATTTGTCACCATTAAGGAAAATGTTTATCCTGAATTGGTGCGCTACTTTTATTCCAATCTTTCATTTTTCACATAATCACATCAAATCCAGAGTCTTGGGCAGAGATATAGATATCTCTCTTCAATAATTTGCACATCTCCTACACCTCTCCTGTGAGGGGGTAGACATTTATAACTTAGATTTACATGATTTTGAATATCCTGATGGTGAGTCTGCCCAGACTGCATCTACCCTGCTTCATGATGATGATAACCCTGGCTTAGTTAGGAACGAGGAGGTGAGGTATTATACTCTCACCGCCTAGGTCTTAGCTAAGATCGTGTTCTATAATCACCTGCCAAAATCAGGAGAGTATAGTCATGCTAGGGGTTCTGCTCCTCTTATTATCTATTGCCTTCTGAAAGGCATTAGAATTAACATCCCTAAGCTCATCATCGACTGCATGCTTTCTGATTATCTTCTAGTCCTAAACCAGCATTTGTCGTTTGGGATGCTCATCACCCGTTTATTGAAGCAGTTAAAATTTGATCTGTCCTCTGAATGGTCCTATGAACCGTCAGTAGATATTAACAGCACTCTCCTCAAGAGGATGCGTGCTCGGGAGCGTCCTCCTGCTCCTCAGTCGCAGCCTTTCTTTCCTGCTGTGCCTGGATCCTCTTCTGGCTCATCTGCTCCTTTCGACCCCTATCTTGCCTTATCCACTCAGCTTCAGGAGCATCGCCAAGAGATCTCTGCTGAGATGACTGCGCACCACCAGGAGATTTCAGCTGAGATCGCCACATCCTATCAGCGGCTGGAGCACCGACTGAACAACGACCTCAACTATATATGTGACTCCATGCGCTTCATGCAAACCTGTATTGGAGATATCTACAACAGATTTGATTAGTCGGCTCCTACTCCTCAGGGTCATGCTCAGCCTCTTCCTGCTTCCAGCCCTCCGTTCGCCGCATGGGCTCCTCCTCCTACTATACCTCCACGACCTTTTTTCCCAAAGGACACTGATTTTCGGCAGCCTTGACCCCTTTTGATGATGTCAAAAGGGGGGAAAGATATTTGGGGAGTTAGAGTTACTTGAGTCAGAGTTATTTCTGTATTTATTTTCTATGTTATTTTGGATTATTTTTTATATTCATGTATTTGGACATATTCTGTGTGTTGGTATGTTATTTGTGGACATGTGGACGTGTGTTAGTTTTGAGGTTGGCATGAACCTCCTGTCTTGTATGGATATTTGTGGACATGTGATCATTTTTTCAGTATGATATGGCAGTTATGTTTCTTATCCCCATGTGGCATATGTGATTGGTTGTATATTGTGTTTATTCTATTATTGACCCAACCATCTATTTTGGAGGACGGAGGTATTTCTGGATGGATGGAGGTAACCATGTATGTATACACTTTTGTATTTCTGTATCTTTGGTATGCATGGATGGTTAGCATACGTGTCATTTTCATATCCTATATATGCCTATGTTATGCATGTACATCTCTTTATCAGATTATTTTATATGCATGTGTTAAGGGGGAGCTTCACTTAAAGTCTCCACCCAAAATATTTGTAATAACTCCATATGTTTTGTCATCATCAAAAAGGGAGAGATTGTTGGCCCAAAGGCCATTAGCCCGAAGTTTTGATGATAACAAACCATATGTAGTTATGTTTTAATAAGTTTAAATGAGTTTTAGGCAAAAATCATAGGTTGATTGACGGCTCCAACACAAGACTTACACATTTGGAAGCCGCGAAGATTTGAATCCCAGAGCCCAGCACAATAGAAGAGCTCCAGGATCAAACAAGTTGAGAAGACTACTACAAGATTTGTATTTTTACATTTTCCATTTTAGTTAGGATTTATAGTTTATTTTGTCAAGACCGAGATGATAGAGGTTGATAACTTTGGGATTGTCACACACACACATTTGATATTGCTTCATACTTACAAACAAAATTTTATTACAAAATTTCTTACCAAGTTTTGGAAAAATAAAGTTTGAAAAAATCGGTTTTTGGAAAAACAAGTTTTTGGAAAAACCGTTTTTGTTTAGAAAAAGAATTTTTAACAAAATAAAATTCAAATCATTTTGGTGTTGATATATGATCACACTCTGGTCTTTATAAGCCCTAAAACTCTATTTTGTATATACCCATCTAAAGAATTTTTATCAAAATTTTTATCTTCAAAAAGCCCTTTCAAAAACTTGACTTTTGGCCTAGTCCGGTCGACCGCACGGTCGACTGCTGGTAGAGCAGAATTGCTCTGTCAGTCGACCGGGTCGGTCGACCGACATGCACCATTGTGCATGTGTGCACATCGGTCGACCGACCGGTCGACCGAGAGTAAGAGCAGTGCTCTCTGTTTTTCTCGGTCGACCGTACCGGTTGACCGACAGAGAGAACTCACTCTCTGTTTGGGACTTCGGTCGATCGGCCCTGTCGACCTCTTTCCCAACGGTCGGAAATCCGACCGTTGGCGGTCGACCGACAGCAGTCCGAATCTGCTGACAGATTCCAACAGCTATTTTTCTGATTTAATTTTTGTTGGGATCTCCCCCAACAAATCTCTTGACCTTTTTAACCCAGTTTTCTTCCCTATAAATAGAGAGAGTGTTCTACAACTAAAATACAAGATTTACAAGATTAAGATCAAAAGTTTTCAAAAGTTTAGCCTTTTAGCAAAAGTTTTCATTGAGCCAAATTTCTAATCCTTTTAGCTTGAAGCCTTCCTCTACTTCTCTTCTAGATTTGTGCACTACACAATCCCAAAAGTTTCATCTCCTTATCTTGGTTGTAGGGTTGTGCAAGTGAGCCATTATTTGTGGTCAAGTGTTGATCACCTTTTTCTTCATATTGAGAAGTTGTAGAGGTTGCGGCCTCAGGCGAGCTAGTGAGCTCCTAGTCGGTGTTGCGGCACCGTGAGAGAGGACAAGTGTGTCCGAAAAGTTCTAGTGATAACTTGTATTTGATGATCCGATGGGATCAAGCATAGTGGAAATCTTTCATCGAGTTGAAGGCGGGGACGTAGAGCAGTGGCTTGAACCTCGAAACATATTCTCGTGTTTGCGATTGTCAACTTATCTCTAAACTCTCTCTCCTTTAATTGCACCATTATTTGTTTACTTTCTTGCAAGTTTTATTATTGTTATTGTTTATTGTTAATTAGTTTTTAATCCGCATTATTTGCCACTTAGTATAGCCTTCACCTATTCACCCCCCTCTAGGTGATTTCAGTACCTTTGCTTGAAGGCAAACAAAACATGACAATTGAGATCATCTCTATTCCCAATTTACACTACGAAATAAAGGTGCAAGCTATACTACCATAGAAATGGTTGTTCATCACCATAGGCCATCAATGTCACTTACAAGGGTGAGGCAACTTCGGAGCTATTGGAGTCGTTTTGATTCACAAACACAGAAGAGGGAAACAAACAAAAACATAAGTAAAGAAGGAAAAAAACTTTGATTTGATTCAAATAATAATTAAAGAAAAGACTTACTTATACCGGTGTCACCCTCAGTACAAGGTTTGCTCTCATTCCTCCATGAAACTCTCCTCTTCTCTCAGTTATATAAATAAAACCAAAATTACATAAAACAAAAAACTAAAGTTACAAACTACAGAATGGCCTAACTTCTACTCTCTTCTTGATTGTTCCTCTGCCTTTGATGTGTGGGGTATTTATAGGGTAGAAATTGATAGGGAGACGAGTAGAGAGATAGGGGAAGCTAGATATTTCTGAATTTGAATCATCTCCTTATCTCCAAACGTGATTTAATTTATCTAGAATTATATGTGAAAATTCAATTCTGATTTGCAGCTTGTTGGCGTATTGATTACTGAATATCACTTATCAAATGATAGAATTGAAAAGAGTAATCAACATAAGAATTGTAGCCCTTTAAGTCATCTTTCTGGATCATTTTGAGTCATCAAAGTTGGGTTTTGGTAGTAAAATTTATAATTAAAATACTAAAGAGTGTCTAGTATGAATTCGAGCCTAAATTGATTTAAAACTCCGAATTTACTTGAATTTTTCTCCTTATTTCCAAATATGATTGATTCATCTTATCCGTTGACCTTCTCTCTATCCATTTATCCTCTTGTATTTTTAATTTGTCTTATAAAATTGATGAGATATTCATTTATCTTCAGCAAAACCGATAGGGTCTTCAGGCAATTAATTTTTCCCTTAGAATTAGGTGATATTATCTTATCTGATATATCTAGTTTTCATATTAGATAACTTTTAGAATATTTGGATTTGAATTGATCCCCTTGATTTGCTTATCTTTGGAATTATTTGGATTTAATTGGATAAATCTGTCAATCTCTCTATTTTCTTTGTTAATTACATTACATACTACTGAACATGAAAATATATTTAAAAATAGAGTTTTATTTAAAAATAAATGAAGAAATGTAACATATGTGATAAAAAATGTGCAATGCACGTGAACAAACATTCCTCAATACTACCGCTATAGCAAGTGGTTATGCGGGTCGTAATCCACAAGGAGGGAAAGTGATAGAAACGTTCAATATTCTTCTTTGGTTTACTAAAACCCAGTTAAAGATTTCTTCTTAGTTTCTAAATAGAAAAGGAAAGTATACTGAGTTAAGTTAGAAAAAAAATCAAAAGAAATTAAGAGAAGAAGGAGTTGGTTTTTTCATTTAAAGTTAAAAGAAAAAATAACTAAAAAGATAGAGAAATAAAGAAAGAGTTGGTTTTTTAAAGTGTTTTTAAACTAAAAAAATAGAAGGAAAAAAGAAAGAAACTTTACTTACCTTTTTAGTTGAATAATTACCGATGAATGTCATTATCATCCATAATTTGTACCATTTTTATACCTCTTTTGTTACACATTTAATATTGCATGGGTATATTTTCTTATGTTTATGAAGAATTAGGTCAAGAGTACAAAATAGAGAAAAGAGATTAAAAAAAGATGAAAATAAGAGTTGCAAGAAGGAATTTACTGATATAGAGACCCAAGGACGAAGCCAGAGAGTCTCATAGATATTAGAAATCATATATAAGAAGATTCCAGAGTTTGAAAGTCAAAAGTAGAAGTCAAATAGCGAATTTACTGTTGACTCGGTGAATTCGCTGTTAACTGGTCAACCAGAATTCAAAATAGAAATCAAAATCAGATTTAGATTGAAAACCTTTTAATAGTTTGATCGTAACTTTCGCTACAAAATTTCAAATCCAATAATTCAAGGTGCTATCAAAAGAGGACTGAAAGGGATACAAGTTTGATGTTGATAACTTTTTCTAATTCGATCATTTAATGAGTCGTATTCAGTAATAAATGCTGAATAGTTGTAGTCCAATTAAGATCAAACTCCGACACCGAGTTGAAGATAAATTTGAAGTTCTCCCTGTATCCCTTACTGGAATAGGTCTCTAGGATCTATAATACAATAGCAATCTCTTGTAGAATATATCTCATCATAAAAGTAAACTTTATATTAGGATTTTGGATTTCTGTTTCTTAGCTTTTAGAGAAGAAATTTTGTGTATCAAAGTTGCAAAAGAACGGCGAGGAGACATCATATAGGCTTTCCGAAATTGGTGTTTTTTAATCTCTTTCTCCTTCTATTTTATTGTTTGATGAAGTTCATATTATATACCATGTTTTGCATCTCTTCTAATATGAACTAATTCTCCATACCTAAGGCATTGATGAGGTCAAATATTACGACAAAATAATCTTGTTTCTTTGTGCTTGTTTACTACATATGTTCTTTAAGTATATCTTTTGCATGTTAAATTTTTATTCTCGATTATATTTTTAGTAATTGGTGGCCAATAATTATATGGATGATTAGCTTTGAGACGACAGGAGATAACCTAATGTAGTATCATAGGAATAGAAAGCACTTCCTATAGGCTGAAACCAAAAGAAGAAGCATGGATTATGCAATCTTAAAGAGAAAAATCATAGATCTTAATGCTGCTTTAACTAGTATATTTACTAGATCAACTGATTGTGAGTTCTAGTTTAAAGTTAGATTTAATGATGCTCGACGGAGATTATTAATTATAAAAAGATTTTTTAATTGTTAACATGACTAGTAAGACAAAACTAGCATAAGCACAATTTTATATCTGATTATATTTACCGAAATTAATTGCCCTAACACTTATCTCATCCAAAAGCTAACTCTTTATATTCTTTTCTTAGTTTACCTTTGTATTTCATCTTAATTATTTCTTCAAATAAAATTAAGAAAAATCATTTTGGTTTTCAATAGACATCAATCCCTATGAGTTTTATACTCTACATCATCACTTTATTACTTGTAACCATTTGGTATACTTGCCAATTTTCACATCACGTACCTCTGATCATCGGCGAAGGTTTACCTTAGATAGGAGGCGATCACCACATAGCCTATATGATTGAATCTTGTTTCCGTCAACATTACATCATCAACTTTGGGGGCAAGCATTAAATGACACGGACATAAAGGAAGAATTCATCATCATGAGCTATTGGTGGCACTCGTAATGGCAAGGCTATTCCAATGTTATAGATACATATGGGTAGTACTTCAAGCAAAAAAAAAAGCAAATACTAAAAGAAAGATAAGACAAAAGGCAAACTTTGAATAAATCAAAAAAGGATAAAAGAAAAGAAGAAGATTACATCAATGTCACTCTCAATACAATTCTTCCTCTCCTTCTCTCATGAATCTAAGTTTACAAATAAACAAAAAATAACATAAGAAGAAAAACAAAATCCTAAGTTAAACTAGAACAAAAATCCTAATCCTAGCTCCCTGCAAGGTAAAACTGAAAGGGAGAGAAGCGTCTGAAGATAGGGGGAGCAAATGCTCCCCTAACCACCTTAACCAACCCGTGGAAATGCGGCTTTGGCCGCGTTTTCGCGGCAAGGATCTAGCCGGAGTGCCAGATTCGGGCGCGTGCTCTTGATTCTTCCAGCATTTCATCTTATCTCATTGGTTTTTCAGTTTGAGCTTTGAATTTAGCAATATCCCAGTTGATCTTCAAGCTAATCGAATAGATCTATAGAAGTTCGATTTAACTATTATTTATTTGGTGTTATTTTCCTCTTCTCCATTGATTGTCACCTGCAAAAATCATACATTAAGACGAGTTAAATAACTATTACACAATAAATGTGGGACTGTAATAATAAATATGCAAAATAAGTATACAATCAGATGTCCCTACTTTCTATTTGCGTCATTAGTCAACTCCTGAGATGTCATTAGTCGAGTCCTGAGATGCTAATAGTCGACTAATTTTAAGCCAATCAGGTGCGCCAACGTGTCAAGTGCAGAAGCACTCTTCAGTGGCGAAAGGCACAAATGCCCCGCAGTAATCGCTTCGAAAAACGTGAACCGCTTCGAAAATGTGGACTGTTAGTACTCTATTTCTGAGGATTGTACCATGATCGCAATCCTCATAAAGATGCCCTATTTCTGAGGATTATGACCATGATCGCAGTGCTCACAAAAATGTCTTATTTCTGAGGATTACGATCATAATCGCAGTCCTCACAAAAATATCATGTTTCTGAGTCTTTATAGGAATGCGACCATGATCGCAATCCTCACAAAAATGTCTTGTTTTATAGTCGTTACAGGACTGCATCGCAATCCTCACAAAAAAGCCTTGTTTTCTAGTCTTTATTAGGAATGCAATGTTATGATCGCAATCTTCACAAAAAAATAAATTTTTAGCCTATATTAGGACTGTGATCGCACTCCTCACAAAACATAATTTTTCATCCTTTATTGAGACTACGACAATGATCGCAGTCCTTACAAAATGCCCTAATTTTTAATTAATAAAATAACTATGATCATAGTTATAGTCTTCTAATAAATGATTATGACTATAGTCGCAATCTTCACATTGGACTTTAATCATGAGTCGCAGTCTTCATATCAGCGTCGCCAGCATCAACAAACCCCTGTTCACTGAAATCGAACGATCCTTAATTTTTTCCAAATCTAAATACAACATTGATCACAAACTCAAAAAAAAACTCATCGCTAGCTGATCGGGGGGAAACTAGCACTCAAAAACGCGTAGTTTATAAAATCAATATAAAAGCTCGTATATGTGCTAATGTACCCTTGATACTTCCGTTATAGCATTGGCTCAACGGGTCGAATCCATAGGGAAGGGAGGCGATAGAAGCATTGACAGTTTTTATTCACGTTTTATGTTAACAGTTCTTCTTTGTTAAAGAATGAAAACGAAAGTGAAAAGAAAAGAAAAGGAAAACAAGCATGTGGTAGGTGAGGAGAGCGATAAAAACGTCGATGTGAAAAACAAAAGAGGAGTGGTTTGGAAACAAATAGGAAAGAAAAAGAAGCTTGTAGTAAAGACAATGAAAACAAGGGTGAACAAAGAGGATGGTAAAAACAATAATGACAAGATAAAAGAATTGCTTTTTAAAACAAGATAAAATAAAAACTCATGGCTACTAACTACTAATTGATCCACTAACCATGCTAACCTCTTAATGATAGTTGCCTCACATTTGATCCCCGGCCATCACTAATCCTTGGCTTCAAGAGACGATACAAAGCATGGCAAATGAGATGGTTCTTCTACATTCAAACAACACATCCATACTACATAACAAGTTGCAAGCTACTATTAAATCATCAAAACCGGTTAGAGGTGAGCATGAAATAAAGTTAGCATTTGCAAGTTAGCAAGTTAGTGGGTTAGGTGTTAGAATGTTAGAATGTTAGAATCCATCATCATGAGCCATCAATGGCTCTTGCCAGAACAAGGCCTTATAGAGGCTACTCGATTCATGTGGATTATCAAGTAAGTGGTTAGATGGTTAGTGGTTAGTAGTTAGATTGCCATGAGAAGAAGAAAAGTTAGCAAAGCAACATGTAGAAGATGGAGGAGATTACATCGGAGAAGAAAGGAGGCACCTTTACATAGACTGTCACCATCTAATACATCAATCCCTCTCTATCTCTCTCTCTCTCTGAATCTCTCAGCCCTACTACAAGATCTAAAAAGAAGAGAAAATACAAGATAAATGATATGAAGAGCACCTACCTACACTAACCTAAAGCATAGAAAAAATCAGCAACTATTCCTAAAAATGTAAACTGCCTCGTTCTGGACCTATGCAGGGCTATTTATAGGCATAGGAACTCTCTGGAAGACGAGACGGGGCCACGCGTCGAAAATCGACACGTGGCTCCACTCCATTGCCGCGGAAACGCGGTTATTGCCGCGTTTCTACGACAATACCAGGGACTTAGGTCCCTGGTTTTTGCCAGTGGGTCCCCATTAGTTCTAGCAGTTTCCTGGTATATCCCGTTTCTGGTAATTTCGTCCGAATATTCGTCTGACGTGCGCAAGAGTCTAGGTTCGACGTATCTTCTAGATGATCCCTTGCTTGGTCTCCAAGTAATGCGAATTTAATTACCCTAAAAAGGGTTTAATTAAGCTCTTATTACTCCTTTGCCCTTAAACTCTTGATTTACCTGCAATAGAGAGCAAAACACAGTTTAGACCGACAATTTATTCATAAATCGGTGGGAAAATACAATATAATACTGCATAATCGCAGACTAATCACACCCTCATACTTATCTTTTGCTCGTCCCGAGCAAACAAGAAAAGAAAACTATACTACAAATGTTATTATACCACTTTCACAGCTGACGCGATTGCACTGAGCGTGTGCAACAAGCCGTTAAACCTCTAGGTTACCCCTAGAGGAGGAGTTTGGTCTCCTGAGGGTTTTCAGCGGATTGCACCCACAAAATCCATAAAGAAAGAAGACAAATGTTAGTATTTTGAAAACACATTTTGAAGGAGAGACAAGTTTATGAAATATTTTTGCAAAAATATAAGCGATCTAAGATCATAAGTCCACCAAAAATCATTCTTCCTTAAACTTAGTCTCTATGCAAGATCTTGTCTTCAATTAAGGTAAGAATTCAAAATTGGATTAAATATTTTATCTTGCATAAACCCTAGATAATATGCACTTTGTGATAGTGAAAATTTCTGGGATTTCAACTCCAACCATCAAGCCATTTATTTATATTCATATATATATTTTATTTATTTCTTCTTTTTTTTCTTCCCTAGTTTTCTTAGGTTTTCTAGTTCACCCATGTAGCGAGCCTATGACCGATGACTCCCAAACCAGACGATTTTAGGGCACCAGATGAGAAAACATCCCTCGGGTTTAAGGACTCGAATAAACAAGGCCACAAAACTAAGGGGATTATTTGTTTCTTTTGACCACCGTTAGGCGTGAATAATCATGCTTCTTGAGGCATAATTATCCAGCTTAATAAGTGACCATGATATATATATATTTCTTATTTATTTTTTTCTTTTTATTTATGGCATTTTAGGTCTTTGTTTCCATCCCAAAAATGTGTAAGTGTGAAGTGCATACTATCTAAAAAAAATTCAAGATAAAATTATCTCCCCAATTTATCTTACTTAGCCTATAATTTTAAATAAGATCCATTATTTCAACTAGGTTTAAGATGTCATAATTAAGGCTTTCTTAATTTCTAAGATCATCTTAATTTTCTTAAAAAATAGATCAAAACTTTGTCTCTTATTTCAAAAAGTTTTTTAAAGAAAGAGAAAATTCCTATACAAAAGGGAAGATTTCTAAAAGTATCCTAAAAGAAGTGTAAAAGAAAGAAAGTCTAAAAACTCTATGCTAGTAAACCCTCCCCCACACTTATCTCATGCATTGTCCTCAATGCATCGTGATGTATGTATGCATGAAACAAATAGAAAGGGAAGGAAAAATCACCTCAAGGTGGTGGTTCCGGTGGCGGTCTGATTGGTCCACGAAATGCAGCCCAGTCATTCTTGCGTGGAATCCTGAGGAACCCACCAGAGACTTCCATGATACAACCCACTAGAAAGATGTATATATTTATGATTTTTATTAAGAATTTTAGCCCATCTAATTTCCAAATTTGCAAAATAATTTCAGAGTCAAATTTGTCAAGACCCTTGTCCCAGAATGGAATGATTGATTTGGACTCAAGAAGTACAGAAACTAATACCGACTCAGGAAAAAGACTTAAGTCAAGTAAAGGTTCGGGAGTCGAGATTGGCTCAGGAAGTGGGTCCAAATCAAGAAGCTCAAGTCCACAATCATTTCCCCATGATGGAATGTGACTTTCTAAGATTGGTATTCGAGTTCATGAATGACAGGTATGGGAATCAAAACTGACTCTAAAATGTTACTCAAATTGGGTAATATAACAGGAGTCAATAATGATTCAGGAATTTGAACTGGATCACAAATTGGAGGATCAAAGTCACATTCCTCATTTAGTTCAATTCCATGAAAATGAGAACTTGCCAATTTATCAATTGGACTTTCAAAGGTATGAAATTGGTCAAGTTCAATATGATCATCATAAAAGATTGGTGATTCAATTTCACAATGGACTGGTACAGGATCCAATACTGACTCGGGAAAAGGCCTGAATTCAGGTAAAAACACCGGAGTCATAATTGAATCAGGAAGTAGAATTGAATCACTAATTTGAGGTTCATGATCATATTCATGCTTAAGTTCAATTTCAGGAAAAGAATAACTTGCCAAAATGTCAATGGGATCTTTAACATTTAAAGTTTGGACAAGTTCAGATGGGTGTGCTGAAATTGAATCTTGATTTCCAAAATGACAAGAGTCCTGGGTCAGATCAATAGAGTTTGGAATAGCTGAATTGGTCAAAGGTTGATAAGATAGAGTTTCCTCATTCCTATAAATGCTAACCAATTGACTCAATTGTGTTTCCAACCTATTGACAGACTCAGAAGAAGATTTTTTATATTGTAACATAGACTCCTACAAGATTTCTATACTCTTTTCTAGACTTGATTTTTCTACAAGTGGATGCTCTAGAATGGGAGTATAAGAATCTTGGTTTTGGAATTTTTGTGAAGAATGTGAGTCAGAAATGTTTTGAGATTGAAGCTTGGACTCACACAATAGTTCCTTACTCATTTCTAGGGCAGATGGTTGTTCATTTGAGGAGGTGGAACTGAGTAAGACTCTTGAAAATACTGTGAAATTGGAGAGGCCAATTTTTCTGAAGTTATCGCTCGGCCTCTTGTAGGTTGGCTTCTATACTCTTTTGTAACTCAGATTTTTCTTCAATTGGTGGTTCAGAAAAAGGAGTATAGGAAGCGAAATCGGGGAATGAACATTGTGTAAATTATGGACAACGTGAACATGGGGGATAAGGAGGTTGAAAATTTAACTCGGAGGAGGTGAATCCCCATTGACTCTGTGACAAGTTGAAATTATTTTAGAAATTATAGTCATAAGAATGTGGGTATGGGTTGTATTGATTCAGATAAGGCCAACCCGGTGTATTTGGTTGGTGCATATTTTAAAAAGTCGGGTTGGAATTATCCGAATCGAATGGGGTTGGTGTGAAATATGGATTTTGTTGGCCCGGAGGCCTTCCTCTCTAGTTTTGATGATGATTAACTCATGTAGTTATGTTTACTAATAATCTTGTGATTTTAGTTTCAGATCATTAAGAAAGATATTAGTTGGTGATTGCTTCAAAAAGAAGAGTTTGGAAGCTTTCACATGGTGATTCCAGTGCTCGAGCATCAAGATCATACCTTTGCACTCGGTGGATCACGGTTTGGGACCAAGCCGACTTGAAGATGGAAGATCATCAAGAAGACTTAGGTATCTTAATTTTAGTTTAGTGTGTTTTAGATCCATGTGTAAAGATAAGAATAGTTGATATGCTCAAGTGCACAATACACACAAGTTTTATGTTTTGGATTTTGTTTTCATGAATAGTTTGATCAAAACAAGTTTACTTAGTTTTTATATATATTAGATGTGTTCAATATACATACATGCTTCATATCTTAAACAAACTTATTTTGATATGCCTATTCATGAGTTTTAGGAAAAATCAGATTTCCTATTGAAAAATACAAGTTTGATAAAATGCAAGTTTTGGTTTTGGTAAAAATGTTAAAACACAAAAATGGTTTCATATGCTTGATATTTGAGTTAAAATATTTATCACATGTTTATATATCAATGCAAAATGATAAAACTATTTTTGGGTATTTTTACAAGAGATAAAAGATTTTTAGAAATATTTTTTACAAGTGTTTCTGACCCAGAACTGTGCTGACAGACCAAGCCGGTCGACCGGGCGGTCGACCGACGTGCACAGACTTGTGCACGTCTGCTGGCACAGTGGGCCGGTCGGCCGGGCGGCCGACCGGATCAGAGAGCCTTGCTCTCTGTATCTAGGCGGTCGGCCGAGCGGCCGACCGGATCAGAGAGTCTGCTCTCTGTATCTGGGCGATCGGCCGTGCGGTCGACCGGGTTGCCCCAACGGTCACATTTCTGACCGTTGGCGGTCGGCCGGCCGACCGCTAGGCCTGTCAGGCTGCCAAATCAGCAACGGCTAGTTTTCTGTTTGGGCTATAAATACCCCATCTCTTTGGGGATTTTGATAAGATTTTTTGACAAGAAAAATTCCAGAGTTTCTCTAGTGTTTAAAACAAGTTTTCAAAAGTGTTTTTGGGATTTAAACTTCCAAATTGGTTTTTGTGTTTTAGGGTTTGGGAAAATCAAAGAAAATAGAAATTTGGGAGATTTGTTTTGTTCTTCAATTCTATCATTTACAAAGAGTTTTCCCAAGTGTTTTCTTTGAGTCTTTGTTTTCCAAACACCTAGTTTTTCCACTTGAGCTATATCTTCTATCCTAATCTATTTAGGATCTTTATTTTGTGGAAAAGAGAGATTGTTTGAGGTTGTGGAAACCTCCAAGTTGTACACCCTTGCTTTTGTTGTATCCCTCTTTGGTAGGGTTGATCGGGTGATTGGTTTGCTCCCTCTTTGGTAGAGGTTGAGGCTTGTGGTTTGCTCCCTCTAGTGAGAGGTGGAGTTTGGTTTGTAAACCCTCTTCGGTAGAGATGTTGGTTGTTGTATTGGCTACGGGCCTACCCCTCGGTTGTGAGGCGGTGTTTGAGAGAGGAGTTCGGTACTCCCTTTGTTGTAACAAATCCTCCTCGGTGGAGGTTCTCTCGGTGGGAGATAGTGGATTGGAAATCTTTCACGGTGGTGAAGGCGGGGATGTAGAGCTAGGGGCTCGAACCTCAAAACATATCTTGTTGTTAGCGTTTGATCCATTGTCTCTCTAACCCTCTCTCTCTTTATATTGTGCAAAGCATCATTCTTAGCATCATATCATATTTGCTTGTGTTGTGCCTTGTATTTATTCATATTGCCTATTCATCTTATATGCTTGGTTGTTTGTGTGTGCCTCACTTATACTTAACCACAAGATCTTCACATAGCACCTCAACCCATATTTAGGGGAATCAAGAGGAGTTAGTCCAGAGCCCTTCACGGGGAATTCGGCTACACTTGTTGGTTGTATTAAGTGTGTTGCAATATTTGTTTAAGCTTCCGCATTTAGCGCATTTAGTTTCTAGATTAGCACTTACACCTATTCACCCCCCTCTAGGTGTTTTACAATTGGTATCAGAACCTACGCTCCTGATACTTAGGCTTAACATCTTAGGAGTGAGATCTTTGTTTGCTAATCTATCATTTGCATTTGCTTGTTTGCACACATATAGTTTGGACCCATGGACTTCATGACCCCACCTATGTTTGACCCTTCCAACATTCTTGTTTGGAAGACTAAGATATCCATTTACCTCCAAACCCTAGGATATAAAGTTCACCTTACCATTACCAAGGAATCCTACCTTAATGATAGCAAGCATATAGGGGCCAATGCACAAGCCCTTGAGGCCATTAGAAGCACGCTTTCAAAGAATATCTTATGCATGTTTCTAATCTTGATTCCGCCTTTGCAGTGTGGAACAAGTTGACAACTACCACCTCCGAGCTTCAAATGCTAATCCAACAAGAGGAGGAATCTAGTGGAGAATCCGAGCCACAACAATGCCATATGATACAAGGGAATGACTCCCTTGAGGTACAATCAGAAACTCAACTAGATAGTTTTGATTCTAGTTCTTCATGTAATGATTATGATGCCCATGCTTTGAATGAAGAACTCTCAATTGTTTGTGAAAAATTAATTGAAAAGTATAAAATTTTGAAAAAGAAGACTTGTGCTTTAAATAAAGAAAATGAAAAATTGTCTTCTAAACTTAATAATATTTTGCAAGAGAAGGTTGAGGTCGATAATGAAAGGGATTCATTGAGAACTCAATTAGACCTTACTCTAAAGAAAATGAATTTTTGAAAAATAAAAATGATTGCAATAATGTTTTGAAGAAAATAAAAACTTGTCTTCAAAAATTGATTTTGTTTTAAAGGAGAATGTCGCTTTAAAAAATAAAATAATTTCTATTTCAAATGATTTAAATGTTTGTTTAAAAAAAAATGAGTTTTTGCAAAATAAGATTGATTCTCATGTTTGCCATGCTAGGGTAGTTCCATCTAGATCACCTATTGCATGTGCCACCTCTTCTTTAATTGATAATGATATATCCATGCTTAAGAAGAAGGTAGATTGTTTAGGCTCCACTATGAGCCAATGTGCTATGAACCATACACGATTGGAATCTTTGTTTCGAAAGAAACAGGTTCCATCTATTATGCATGCACACCCCCACGGCATACACATGCTCCTCACGGACACCATCACCACATGTATGCTCATGTGTACACTTGTACACATTGTGGACATAAGGGCCACCTTGCTAAATTTTATTTTGATAGACTACATGATGTAAATTTAGCAAATAAATTTGTTTAGGTTAGGAATGATACTAACCCCCATGGACCCAAAAAGTTGTGGGTACCAAAGACCACCCCTCTTGTATTTGATGTAGGAGTGGGCTCTCACATGACGTGAGAGTAGCGGTACCTTGGAGTGGATGCGTTCCGAGCTTCATGGAAATCAATTGGATGCATCACTTTCAAGGGGTGTTTAGTGGAGAAGACCACCATGTTTTGGAGACAAGGAAAGTTACCTTCTAGGTTTTGGTAACGATTCCTAACTCCTTATTATTGTTTATATGCTTTCATATTCATTGTTTATAGCATATTTTATTGTTTGTTGATTATTATGATAATGCCATGATTATTAGACTCTTGACATACATGTATAGCCCTTTTTGAGACACCCATGTTTTAATATGGACCATTATTTTTGTGTTCTCACCATTTATTTAGCTATCATATTTATCTTAACTCTAATAACATGTGGATTTTCATAATAATCATGTTTATGTTAATCATGTTGATTTATGATCTTGTTTTAATGCTTCATGTTTTTGAATATATGTTTAAATGTTAGTTTTCATCAAGACTAGGTATATATTTGTGCATATAGTGGGTCACAAATAAATCTATATATGTTTGTGCTTGAATGCTTATTCGAACCCATTAGATGTGCTAGTATAGTCTAGTTTTGATGATCCATGCATTTTAAACTTGTATTCCCATTTTTGGATTTGTTTTTGTGTTTATGTTTATCTTCATGTATATGTCTATTTTATCCAAACTATTGTCTATACATATACATCCTTTTGAGCCACGTGCCTTCATGCATATATATTTGTGGACTCGTTGTGCTTGGATATGTATGTATACTTTAATTTGTATAGGACATACATATACCTTGAAGATTAAATAGTTTTGATGATTTTCTTGTTTCGAGGAATATTGAGCTAAATTGAATACTTTCATGATCATGTTCTTCACATTGTATTTGTACACTCACCTTTTATTGTTTACTCATGTGTTTGTTTCATGAGTCATATTTATGCTTAATTAATTATGAGTGTTGACTATTTTGTGAATTTCATGTTTTCATGAAAAATAATTTTGTTTTGTTCCTTGCTTGAAGGATTTCGTACTAGTTTACAAATTTTACATATAACTAGTTGCGATATTCTTCATTTGGTAGATGTTTTCAAACATATAATAATCTTCAAATCTATTTTTTAAAAACCCCTACCTTCCAAGGGCGGTTGGTTGGGAGACCATGCCTTGTGTATGCTTTACATTGAAAATCTTTTAAACATAAGCATGTGTTGGGTGGTAGTTATATGATGTATACACTTGATCATTATTGTTGTTTCAATTGGTATCATGGACTCTTTCAATTGGTATCAATTTTGACCTTTCTTGTATACTCATATATGTTTGTATGTATGTATGCTTTCAATTCCAAGAATATCAATTTCAATTGGTATCTATTTTCATACATACATACATATATATATATATATATATATATATATATATATATATATATAATATATATATATATATAATATATATATATATATATATATATATATATATATATATATATATATATATGTTTGTGTTTATGCTAAGCTTGAGCTTCAATTTTGTTTCAATTGATTAGTTTTCAATTGCTTTTCAATTGGTATCTTATTACAAGCTTATGCATATGTTTTGTTGGTATTTCATAAAGGGGGAGAAAATTCGATTTTCATATTTACAATTGGTATTTGTATTTTCACCCCCTTACTTTATGATAGAAAATAATAATTTCAATTTGGTATCATATGTTTAAAAAGCATAATACTTTTAATTGGTATCAAATTTGTTTTATTGAGAAAATTCAAAATTTTGTTTAAAGAAAAATTCAAAAGTTTTGATTTGTATTGCCTATATGCAAGGAGAGCTTAACATCTCTTCTACATATAGATTCATGATGAGTGTATCTTGTATTAAAGAGCTTGACAATCTCTTCTTTATGTGGTACACGTGTGTAGGGGGAGCTTCACATCTCCTCTTATATATTGCATAGTGTACGTTATGTGAATTAGGGCTTGTCATCCCTCCTTCATGTAATGTATCTATGTAGGGAAGCTTCACATCTTCCTCTTCATGAATGTATATAGCATATACCATTTATTTGTTGATCTATGTTTACTTTCAATTGGTATCAAAATGCTACTTTGACATATTTTCAATTGATACCTTAATTGATTGTCACCCCTATTTGGTTTTGTTTTTGTTTTAGACAAAAAGGGGAGAACATTGTCTTTATTAACCCTTTTATTGATTCATTGTTTCGAACAAAAAGGGGAGAAAAAAAAATTTATTGATTTAGTTTTGCTTTTATCCCTTATTGATGATTGTTTCTTTGTATTAAAAAGGGTGAGAAGATTTTGTTTTGTTTTGGTTTTTACCCCTTTGTTGATGATTGACAAAAGGGGGAGAAAGATTTTGAGTTTTATATATGCATATTTATGTTTTGCATATATTAAGTTTAATTTAGTTTAATTTTAATTGGTATCTAGAGCATGTTTTGTTTTTGAACATTTCATTGATATCTAGAGCCTTTTATTGTTTATGCATATCTATGCATTCATGTTTAAGAGCCTTCATTGCATATTTATTATGTTTATTTGTTTATGCATGAGTTAAGAGGGAGCTTCTTTGAAGCTTAACTTTAATCCATGCATATATAACTCCATGAGTTTTGTCATCATCAAAAAGGGGGAGATTGTTGGCCCGGAGGCCTTCCTCTCTAGTTTTGATGATGATTAACTCATGTAGTTATATTTACTAATAATTTGTGATTTTAGCTTCAGATCATTAAGCAAGATATTAGTTGGTGATTGCTTCAAAAAGAAGAGTTTGGAAGCTTTCACATGGTGATTCCAGTGCCCGAGCATCAAGATCATACCTTTGCACTCGGTGGATCATGGTTTGGGACCAAGCTGACTTGAAGATGGAAGATCATCAAGAAGACTTGGTAGCCTAGTTTTAGTTTAGTGTGTTTTAGATCCATGTGTAAAAATAAGAATAGTTGATATGCTCAAGTGCACAACACACACAAGTTTTATGTTTTGGACTTTGTTTTCATGAATAGTTTGATCAAAATAAGTTTACTTGGTTTTATGTATATTAGATGTGTTCATTATACATACATGCTTCATATCTTAAACAAACTTATTTTGATATGCCTATTCATGAGTTTTAGGAAAAATCAGATTTCCTATTGAAAAATACAAGTTTGATAAAATACAAGTTTTGGTTTTGGTAAAAATGTTAAAACACAAAAAAGTTTTCATATGCTTGATATTTGAGTTAAAATATTTACCACATGTTTATATATCAATGCAAAATGATAAAACTATTTTTCGGTATTTTTACAAGAGATAAAAGATTTTTATAAATATTTTTAACAAGTGTTTCTGACCCATAACTGTGCTGACAGACCAAGCCGGTCGACCGGGCGGTCGACCGACGTGCACAGACTTGTGCAAGTCTGCTGGCACAGTGGGCCGGTCGGCCGGGCGGCCGACCGGATCAGAGAGCCTTGCTCTCTGTATCTGGGCGGTCGGCCAAGCGGCCGACCGGATCAGAGAGTCTGCTCTCTGTATCTGGGCGGTCGGCTGTGCGGTCGACCGGGTTGCCCCAACGGTCACATTTCTGACCGTTGGCGGTCGGCCGGCCGGCCGACCGCTAGGCCTGTCAGGCTGCCAAATCAGCCTAACGGCTAGTTTTCTGTTTGGGCTATAAATACCCCATCTCTTTGGGGATTTGACAAGATTTTTTGACAAGAAAAATTCCAGAGTTTCTCTAGTGTTTAAAACAAGTTTTCAAAAGTGTTTTTAGGCTTTAAACTTTCAAATTGGTTTTTGTGTTTTAGGGTTTGGGAAAATCAAAGAAAATAGAAATTTGGGAGATTTGTTTTGTTCTTCAATTCTATCATTTACAAAGAGTTTTCCCAAGTGTTTTCTTTGAGTCTTTGTTTTCTTAACACCTAATTTTTCCACTTGAGCTATATCTTCTATCCTAATCTATTTAGGATCTTTGTTTTGCGGAAAAGAGAGATTGTTTGAGGTTGTGGAAACCTCCAAGTTGTACACCCTTGCTTTTGTTGTATCCCTCTTTGGTAGAGGTTGATCGGGTGATTGGTTTGCTCCCTCTTTGGTAGAGGTTGAGGCTTGTGGTTTGCTCCCTCTAGTGAGAGGTGGAGTTTGGTTTGTAAACCCTCTTCGGTAGAGGTGTTGGTTGTTGTATTGGCTACGGGCCTACCCCTCGGTTGTGAGGCGGTGTTTGAGAGAGGAGTTCGGTACTCCCTTTGTTGTAGCAAATCCTCCTCGGTGGAGGTTCCCTCGGTGGGAGATAGTGGATTGGAAATCCTTCACGGTGGTGAAGGCGGGGATTTAGAGCTAGGGGCTCGAACCTCGAAACATATCTTGTTGTTAGCGTTTGATCCATTGTCTCTCTAACCCTCTCTCTCTTTATATTGCGCAAAGTCATATCATATTTGCTTGTGTTGTGCCTTGCATTTATTCATATTGCCTATTCATCTTATATGCTTGGTTGTTTGTGTGTGCCTCACTTATACTTAACCACCAGAGCTTCACATAGCACCTCAACCCATATTTAGGGGAATCAAGATGAGTTAGTCCAGAGCCCTTCACGGGGAATTTGGCTACACTTGTTGGTTGTATTAAGTGTGTTGCAATATTTGTTTAAGCTTCCGCATTTAGCGCATTTAATTTCTAGATTAGCACTTACACCTATTCACCCCCCTCTAGGTGTTTTACAGATTCATATTTGGATTGAAAGAATTGTTATTGTTAAATTCCATTTCACAAACAATCACAAACAAAAAAGAAAAAATCAAATAACAAACAAAAAGAAAAAATCAAAACCAAGCCTAGAGTAGGGTTGACCTAGACCTAGATGACTCTTAATGAGTCCGAGATGTCCCTAGGGGCCAACGTCTATCAAATTTTATTAGGGCTTGGGTTGTGTGAGTGGGGAGGTGATTTTTAGGCTAAGGAAGGGTGATGAAATCCCCACCTTATCTTGTATGGGTTTTGCCCTTAATTTCAATTTGTGCAAGTGTGCAATATAGACAATAGTATAACACAAAGTGATAAATCACCCACGTGTTTGTCCTATGCTATATGCAATGCCATATGTACACCTCCATCCAGATCACAATAAGAGAACAAAATACAGTATATTGGAATTGAATTGACACGTGCCTAAATGCAAATGTCTAAACCGTTTTTAAAAGCGTCCAAATACCGTATTTTAGATCTTTAGTTGTTATGGTGTGTAGGCAATCAAAGCAGGAATGTAATAATACAGATCCACTAGCTATTACAATGAACACATCCCAGCACAACAAGATACACAATGATTATAAAATGGCCGCGTTTTCGCGGCAAAAGTCGCGTTGGCGCGACGGTTCTTTAGAAGCTGGGTCCCTGCTTTCTAGAGCAGGGAGATGCAAAGCTAGTGTTTATTCTGCAATGTTAAGCACCTGTAAAGATTGTCCTGCACACCAAAACAGAGAAGAAATGGTTAACAAAAATGTGAAATCAAAACCATTCCCTTCCCCGGCAACGACGCTAAAAATTGATCGGAGGGAAACTAGCACTCAAAAACAAGTAGTTTATGAAATCAATGTAAAAGCTCGTATATGTGCTAATGTACCCTCGATACTTCCGTTATAGCATTGGCTCAACGGGTCGAATCCATAGGGAAGGGAGGCGATAGAAGCATTGACAGATTTTATTCACATTTTATGTTAACAGTTCTTCTTTGTTAAAGAATGAAAACGAAAGTGAAAAGAAAAGAAAAGGAAAACAAGTATGTGGTAGGTGAGGAGAGCGATAAAACGTCGATGTGAAAAACAAAAGAGGAATGGTTTGGAAACAATTAGGAAAGAAGAAGAAGCTTGTAGTAAAGACAATGAAAACAAGGGTGAACAAAGAGGATGGTAAAAACAACAATGACAAGATAAAAGAATTACTTTTTAAAACAAGATAAAATAAAACCTCATGGCTACTAACTACTAATTGATCCACTAACCATGCTAACCTCTTAATGATAGTTGCCTCACATTTGATCATCGGCCATCACTAATCATTGGCTTCAAGAGATGATACAAAGCATGGCAAATGAGATGGTTCTTCTACATTCAAACAACACATCCATACCACATAACAAGTTGCAAGTTACTGTTAAATCATCAAAACCGGTTAGAGGTGAGCATGAAATAAAGTTAGCATTTGCAAGTTTGTAAGTTAGTGGGTTAGGTGTTAGAATGTTAGAATGTTAGAATCCATCATCATGAGCCATCAATGGCTCTTGCAAGAACTAGGCCTTATAGAGGCTACTCGATTTATGTGGATTATCAAGTAAGTGGTTAGATGGTTAGTGGTTACTAGTTAGATTGCCATGAGAAGAAGAAAAGTTAGCAAAGCAACATGTAGAAGATGGAGGAGATTACATCGGAGAAGAAAGGAGGCACCTTTACATTGACTGTCACCATCTATTACATCAATCCCTCTCTATCTCTCTCTCTGAATCTCTCAGCCCTACTACAAGATCTAAAAAGAAGAGAAAATACAAGATAAATGATATGAAGAGCACCTACATACACTAACCTAAAGCATAGAAAAAATCAGCAACTACTCCTAAAAATGAAAAACTGCCTCGTTCTGGACCTATGCAGGGCTATTTATAGGCATAAGAACTCTCTGGAAGACGAGACGGGGCCACGCGTCGAAAATCGACGCGTGGCTCCACTCCATTGCCGCAGAAACGCGGCTATTGCCGTTTCTGCGGCAATACCAGGGACTTAGGTCCCTGGTTTTTGCCAGTGGGTCCCCATTGGTTCTAGCAGCTTCCTGGTATATCCCGTTTCTGCTAATTTCGTCCGAATATTTGTCTCACGTGCGCAAGAGTCTAGGTTCAACGTATCTTCTAGATGATCCCTCGCTTGGTCTCCAAGTAATGCGAATTTAATTACCCTAAAAGGGGTTTAATTAAGCTCTTATTACTCCTTTACCCTTAAACTCTTGATTTACCTGCAATAGAGACCAAAACACGGTTTAGACCGACAATTTATTCATAAATCGGTGGGGAAATGCAATATAATAATGCATAATCGTAGACTAATCACTAGCACGAGTAAACAAGATCTGCAAAAGGTCGATCCCAAAAAAATTTGTTCAGAGACTCTGCCACCTGAGATCCCTTGGAGGAGGCTCCCCCCTTCCAATTCCCACAGTGATCTGACCGCGCAAGTTGACCCGCGAATTACTCTGTATCGTGGTCAGGGTTGAGGGGAGAGCAACGTTGGGCCGATAGAGAAGGGTAAAAGAGAAAATGAAAATATACAAAGAAGTGGTCGTCGAGAGGATTCAATTTATGCTTACGTGGATGAGGTTGTAGCGAATAAAATTATGAAGCTGAGAGTTTCTAATTATGAAACAAAGTAGGTGGCTATAGTGAATTTTTTTTCTTAATTAGATTAACATGTTTTTATTAGTGGGTTAATATTTTAAGTAATAGATTAATCTTTTTTATTATTAAATTAATATTTCTGTTAGTAGATTATTATTAGATTAAAATGTTTTATGATTAGATTATATTTCTTTAATTATTAGAAAAATATTTTTTTATATTAAATTGAACAATATCTAATAATAGATTGCAATATTTAATATTTTTAATATTTAATATTAGATTAATATATTTAATAATATTTAATATTAGATTCATGTTTTATTATTGTTAAATAAATAATATTTAATATTTTAATTATTATACTAATATTTTTAATTATTAAATTAATATTTTTAATTATTAGATTAAATTTTTTAGTATCAGAATAATTGTTTTGTATGATTAGATTAATGTTTTCTGTTATCAGATTAAATTTTTTATTAAATTTAATTAATTGTTTTGTAGAATTAGATTAAAATTTTTTATTAGATTATATATTGTTTTAGTAAATTAGTTACTTGAAATATATATTTATGTCGGGTGAATACCACTTGAAAACTCACAAGCAAATACCATAAGTGACAATATATTTTTCCATTTTCACTTTCACATTATCATCTAAACACTTAAAAACTTATTTGCACAAAACTCACTTACAATTGTAAAAGGGCATTGCAAATATCCGTTATGACTTGCAGTGATTTGCAACCATTTTCATGCAACCAAGCAAACCCTAGATCTGCCCCGATCAGTTGTAAGTATAAGTAAACAAATCATACATCCGATCCGATCTTGGTTTTGTTTAATTTATTCAAGCACGAAAAAAGACAACATCCTTGCTTCACTCCTCACTATTAGCACCAGCAGATTTATTTACAACAGTAAAATTTCTTTCCATGTATCTGGTTCAGGTGCAAGCAAATAATCATACACATGAATGGATCTGCTCTGATTACGGCGATCAAAATAGTCAGTCAAACGACAACTGTTTTCTATTTTTCCCTGTTGCATAGTAAATTCTCTATGCATGCGATCGATTTAGCCAAAAACAGCTCGAACTCGGGCCCACATTGCCCCCCTCCCATTCGCGTAAAAACTAGGACGCATTAAAGCAGCCCAGATGAAAAAACGTCGGGTACGTACGGTGAGATACGAGCCTGAGGAGGGGATGTACGGTTCGGAAAGAGATGGAAGCTGTGTGTGAAATGAAATGAAATGAGAGCAGACTCAGACTCAGACTCAGACTCAGAGTGAAGAAAGTGAAAGTGAAGTCTAAGGGTTGAGAGCTCAAAAGACTTGACAGCAATTTATATGGAGTAAAGAAAAGGAGAGACAGAGAGAGAAGAGGGGAGGGAGAATGAGTACTCAAACGTCACCTCAAGCGCTTCAAATCATAAGACGGTCAGTGTTGTGTCAATCCCCGGATTCTTTTTCTTTTCTTCGGTAAACGAGAGACCAAATTGATTCAATATTAGCAGTGATCGGTGCAAGTGTACATGTGTGAGAGTCGCACGCTTGAGCAAGTAACGGACAATGACAATGTTGTGGTGTTTGCATATTGCATGGGATGGCCCCCCTCGTTTGGGTGTCTTAATTTGCTTTTGTCCTGGCTTGTGTTGTCTTTTGGCAATTAAAGACTGGTACAGAGAGAGAGAGAGAGAGAGGGGGGGAGAGAGAGAGAGAGAGAAGGCAGAAGGCAGAAGAAATTAAAGAGTGGCAGGAGGGGGAGAGGGAGAGAGGTCAGTTTGAGTGCAGTGCTTGCAGCTTGCACAGAGCACGAGGTAATATCTCTCTCTGTAGTCTTTTCCTTTTACCTCTTTCTTCTGTTCCCTCTCTCTCACCACTGACTACTGTCTACTGAGACTTCAAGTTCTATAGTTCCGGCTTTTGGATTTTTAAGATTGAAAACGATTATAATTTGATTTCGTTTTGTGCATGGGTTCAGGTGAGAATTCAGTCATTAATTAAATTAACTGATTAATTAATCAAGTTGACTATAGGTAGCTGGATGGGATTATCTGGGGTCACATCACTTGGTGTGACGTGCGGTGAGGGTGACAAGAGAAGGTGCCACATCCTCCATGAAATAAACAAGGAGAATTTTATCTTTAATTCACGGTCAGTTCCGCTGTGGACTGGTGAGACCTAATATTAACAATTTCTTCTTCTTTTTTTCTCCCTCTGTAGATGGAATTGGATTCCTTAAATTCAAAGTGCAGGACAGAAACCATGCATGTAGGTCTCTCTACAAAGAGCCTGGTACTAATAGTGATGGGCATTACATGTTTACCTTTGATGTTTAAGCACAACACTTTTTTTTTCACAAAGTTAATTTCTAGCTATATAACACTATAACAAAGTTACTGGATAAATAACACTACAAAATTTTATCAGAGACAAGCAGCGAACACTTTACTGTTTGAAATCACAATAAATATATAGTGACATTGTGGTAATGTTTCTATACTGTCAGCAATGAACATATTAGTTTGTATAGTAACAGTTACATAACAATCAGTATATGTTGGAATATCAAATAAAAATGTCTTTATGACATTAATTTTGGAAGAAGAAGAGACCATAAGAAATGAAGAGTCATCATCAATTTAAAGAAATGAAGAGTCATCATCATCATTAGGAGAAATGAAGAGTCATCATCATCAATTAGGAGAAATGAGTCATCATCATCAATTTAGAGAAATGATGAGTCATCATCTTCAATTAGGAGAAATGAGTCATCATCATCAATTTAGAGAAATGATGAGTCATCATCTTCAATTAGAAGTTAATGAGTCATATATGTATTTTGCCTATAAAAGGCTAGTGTATCTCTTTGTTTTTATCAAGTAAGCAAGCAAGCAAGAAATAAAAGTTGAATAAGATCCATTCTCCACTTAAAATTTTAGATTATAGTATATTAGTCCGTAGACTAGTATACAACAATTGGTATCAGAGCCAATTCAATTTTGTTTCATTTCCTCTTCTCCTCATGGCCTCCACCAACAATCTCATCAATCCACAAGTGCCCAAGTTATTGAAAGATAACTATGAGAGTTGGTCAATTCAGATGAAAGCTCTATTTGATTCTCAAGAGTTGTGGGAGCTAATCTTTGATGGGTTTAAGGAACCCACACCGGAGGTAGAAGCCGCCTACACCGTCGAAGAGAAGAAGGCTCTTAAAGAGCAAAGAAAGAAGGATAGCAAGGCTCGTTTTCTACTCTATCAAGGGTTGGATGAGTCTACCTTCGAGAGAGTTGCCGAAGCAACGACGAACAAGGAAGCATGGGAAATCCTTACTACCATCTACAAAGGAGTCGAGCGAGTGAAGCGAATTCGCCTTCAAACTTTGAGGGGCGATCTTGAAGCTGCTCAAATGAAATATGAAAAAAAATCTCTGATTATTATTCACGATTACTTCTAATTGTGAATAAAATGAGGAAAAATGGAGAGAAGATGGAGGACATCCGAGTGATGGAGAAATTGCTGCGATCCCTCACATCAAAGTTCGAGCACGTGGTGGCGGCAATTGAGGAGTCCAAGAATTTGGAGGAGATCTCAATAGAGGAGCTTTTGGGATCCCTCCAAGTTCATGAGTAACGCATGCAAAAGAAGACTGGTTCCATAGTCTTGGAACAAGCATTAGAGTCAAAGCTGACTCTAAATGATCGTGGCTCATATAGTAGAGGTCGTGGTCGTGGTAGAGGTAGGGGACGTGGTCCCCAACAACGAACCACTCAAAATCAAGTGGAGTTCCAAAGCTTCAGAGGTCGAGGACGAAGCAATCGGGGAAGATTTACATCTGGACGTGGAAACAACAAGAACGTCCAATGCTACAACTGTCAAAAATTTGGACACTATGCCTCGGATTGCTGGCACAAAACTGAAGATCTTCCAATCTTGCCGAAGCAACAAATGATGTGGGTAATAACTCTACTCTTCTTCTTGCTTATGATGATTCAAGTGTTCAGAATGATGTTTGGTACCTTGACTCGGGTGCTAGCAACCACACGTGCGGGAAGAAAGAACTATTCATAGAACTCACAGACGAAGTTCATGGAAGTGTGAGCTTGAGAGATTCTTCAAAACTCTCCGTTGAAGGCAGAGGGAAGATCAAAATCTATCAAAAGGATGGTAAGCCCGAGTATATTTCCGATGTTTATTATATTCCTAACATGAAAAGTAATATTCTCAGCATCGGTCAATTACTCGAAAAAGGATATAAAGTATATATAGAGAACAACCATCTTTGGCTGAAAATGCAAAAGGAGGTCTTATAGCGTGTATTAAGATGACAAGGAACCGCATGTTTCCCTTGCATCTAAACACAAAAGTTGAGAAGTGTTTTCAAGGACTTATGAAGAATGAGTCATGGAGGTGGCATCTTCGCTTCGGTCATCTAAATTTCAGCGGCCTGGAGCTACTATCTACAGCCAGCATGGTACGAGGTTTACCAACAATCGGTCCACCAAGTCATACTTGTGAAGTTTGCATAATTGGCAAGCAAACACGACTTCCTTTTCCCAATGGAAAGTTGTGGAGAGCGGAGGCACCATTACAACTTGTTCATACTGACATCTGCGGACCACTGGATCCCGTCTCTTTAGGAGGTAATAGATATTTTATTACATTCATTGATGATTTCAGTAGAAAGTTATGGGTGTACATTCTTAAAGAAAAATCTGCTGCCTTTACTACCTTCAAGAATTTTAAAGATTTTATTGAAGCAGAGAGTGGCTATAAGCTAAAAACTCTCCGATCTGATCGAGGTGGTGAGTACACCTCAAATATGTTTCAAGAATATTGCAGGGAGTAAGGCATAAAGAGGCAGTTTACTACTGCCTATACACCACAGCAAAATGGCATCGCAGAAAGAAAGAACCGCACTATTCTTGATATGACAAGAACCATGCTTAAAGAAAAGGGACTGCCGAAGCAGTTTTGGGCGGAAGCTATGGCATGTTCAACCTACTTGCTCAACCGGCACCCGACAAAGCAAGTGAAGGGCAAGACACCTCAAGAAGCATAGAGCGGCTATACGCCTAATGTCGCACACCTACGAATTTTTGGGTGTGTTGCATATGCTCAAGTACCTGAAGTCAAAAGGAAGAAGCTTGACAATCATGGTGAAAGTGCATTTTCATCGGATATAGCGAGGAGTCGAAGGCATACAAGCTTTACAATCCACTAACTAAGAAACTAGTGGTTAGTAGAGATGTTGTCTTCAATGAAGCTGAAGCATAGAGTTGGAGCAATGAAGAGACTGTTAAAGAGCAACCCATGGTGAATGTACCTGACGAGCCCCTACAAGAGGTTCCACCACCAACTACACCACCATCTCCTCAACATGCTACACCGTCTCCTGCAAGAGGTTTTCCATCTTCTGGGGAAGGTAGTAGTAGCGAATCCTCCGTGCAATGAGGTCCAATCAAAATGAGAAGCCTGAGGAAGATCTATGAGCAGATAGAAGAAGATGGAGAAACTAATCTCTTTTGTTTATATGTCGATCATGAACCTCTCACTTTCGAAGAAGCTAAGGAAGAAGATTGTTGGCGATCAGCAATGAAGGAGGAGATGCATGCCATCCAGAAGAACGACACATGGGAGTTGATAACACTTCCACAAAATCATAAGGCGATAGGTGTCAAATGGGTGTACAAGATCAAACGCACAGCAGATGGTGAGGTTGATCGGTACAAGGCGAGGCTTGTGGCGAAAGGCTACAAACAAAAGTACAGCATCGACTATGAAGAAGTCTTTACACCAGTTGCTCGATTGGACAAGGTGAGACTATTAATTTCACTTGCAGCTCATCACAGGTGGAAGATATATCATCTAGATGTCAAGTCAGCATTTCTCAATGGTATTCTTGAAGAAGAGGTATATGTACAACAACCAGAAGGTTTTCTTATAAAAAGATAAGAAGACAATTTCTTATAAAAAGACAAGAAGACAAAGTATGTCACCTAAAGAAAGCCTTGTACGGCTTAAAGCAGGTACCACAGGCATGGAATGCCCGAATTGATGGTTATCTTCATCAAAACGGTTTCACCAAATGTCCTTATGAGCATGCCATCTACATGAAGAGGAACCATCAAGGCGAATTTCTAATAATTTGTCTTTATGTTGATGACTTGTTATACACAGGAAGTTGCGTCGAGATGCTTGCTGAATTCAAGGAGGCGATGTTCAATGAATTTGAGATGACGGACAATGGATTGATGTCCTATTTTCTTGGTATCGAAGTGAAGCAACAACAAGATGGGATATTTATATCTCAAAAGAAGTACATGAAGGAGATCTTGGAGAAATTCAAGATGAGTAACTGCAACCCAGTAAAACCCCAATAGCCACAGGAATGAAGCTATCAAGAGAAGGAATTGGAGATTTTGTAGACTCGACTTTTTTCAAAAGTCTAGTTGGTAGCCTGAGGTACTTAACGATCACAAGGCCTGATATTTTTACAGAGTCGGACTTGTGAGTCGCTATATGGAGATACCGAAGGAGTCTCATTGGCTAGCTGTAAAGAGAATTCTAAGGTATATCAAAGGCACACTCAACCTTGGTCTATTTTATACTTATGATGAAACTGCAGAGTTAGTAGGCTATTCAGATAGCGACTGGAGAGGTGACCAAGATGAGAGGAAAAACACCACTGGTTATGTCTTCTATCTTGGGTCAACTGCATTTTCATGGACCTCAAAGAAGTAAGGAGTTGTGGCCTTATCTTCATGCGAAGCAGAGTATGTGGCAGCTTCATCTACTGTATGTGAAGCTATTTAGTTGCGGAACATTTTAAAGGAATTGGATCATCCACAAGAAGAAGCGACTGTAATATTTGTGGACAACAAATCAGCCATCCAACTTGCAAAGAACCCAGTACATCATGGGAGGAGCAAACATATAGATACACGGTTTCATTTTCTCAGAGGCCATGTAAAGCAGAAAACTGTGGAGCTGGAGTATTGTCATACCATGGAGCAAGTAGCAGATATTTTCACCAAGCCATTGCCAATTGAACCTTTCAGAAGGCTAAAAGAAATGCTCGGTATGAAAACATTTTGATTTGAGGGGAGTGTTGTAATATCAAATAAAAATGTCTTTATGACATTAATTTTGGAAGAAGAAGAGACCATAAGAAATGAAGAGTCATCATCATCAATTTAAAGAAATGAAGAGTCATCATCATCATTAGGAGAAATGAAGAGTCATCATCATCAATTAGGAGAAATGAGTCATCATCATCAATTTAGAGAAATGATGAGTCATCATCTTCAATTAGGAGAAATGAGTCATCATCATCAATTTAGAGAAATGATGAGTCATCATCTTCAATTAGAAGTTAATGAGTGTTTAGACGGGAAAGGGTGTACTTATTATGATGCAAATGTATTTGATGTACCCTTTCTTGTCTCCGCTATAGCACAAGGCTATACCGAGTCGAACCACAAGGAGAGCTAGTGTAGAAACGTTACGATACACGTGAGAAAATCAAACTAGACTTCTTCTATGTTTAAAAGAATAAAGAATCAAAAGAAAAACAAAGAAAAGAATTGGTGGATATGTTCATGGTGGAAATTGGGAGAAAATCAAGATTGAGGTTGGATTGTGATTAACAACTAAAAAGAAATCAAAATCAAGAAAACTTGGAATGCAAGAAATCCATGACTAGCTAACCTTGCTACCTTGCTAAACTCACTAAACTCCGTGATAGTGATGCGTGCCTCATGTTAATTCATTGGCATGGATATGTCTTGCATGTGATCTAATTACTTTCTCACTATGATGATGGGGATTCATTCTTGGACTTGTCTTGTAGCCTCCATAGATGGTCATCGGCCTACAAGATAGACTTTCACTAATAGAATCACAAGAGATACACTCAAGGGATGCTTATGTAGAACATACAACATTCAAGATCCGACATAAAGAAGTGTACATCTAATTAGCATATTGGTGCTTCCATCTCCATGTTCCATCAAGGCACTAGTTCAAAGACTAGGCTCTACATGAGGCACACATGAATCATATGAAGAGTTACAACAAGATTCTTGCCAAGAAATGAAAAGAAACCCATCGGAGAAGAGAAGAACATACAAATTGCAAGATTAAGTAAAGCAATCACCCATGAGTTAGTAGTAGCAAGAGTAGTGGTTAGCTAGTACATGGAACAAGAAATTAGCTACTAGCCATTACAAAAAGAAAACAAAGCATGATTAAATTGCTAGAAATTAACAAAGCAAGTAACAAAGCAAAATAAAAGCAAGTGAAGAAGACAAACTAGAATCAAGCTCAAGTAGATATGTAGAGAATGGATCAATCCTTGTATAGCTCCAAGTTGTCACTCCTTGTTGATACAAGCTCTCTCTCTCATACAAATCTCTCTTGCAATGAAATCTAGGGAGAAGAAGATCATAGAGAGCTAAAAAAACCTAAACAAAAACTATCAAAATACAAAACCTAGAACTAAACCCTCTCTCTTCTCTGATCCCTTTTTGCTCGCAGGTGAAGGTGGAGTATTTATAGGCCCCAGCTGAAGGATCCAGAAGCAAGGTTGTTGGCGCAAAATCTGGGGCTCAACGGCCCCAGGATTGCCGCGGGGGCGCGGCATGGGCGCGGCAAGATCTGGGCCGTTGAGCCCAGATTTTCTGGTGGAGATCCGTTACGAAGTTGTTAGCCACGTGGACTACTTGGATTCTCTGTTTGTTGCGCGGATCTCTCTAGATCTGGATTGAGATTTGGCTTTATCTTTATCTTTAATTAATCACTTAATTATTGCTAATTAAGTAATTAATTTGGCTAACTCTCCTTTAAGTATATACCTGCAAATATGTAGAGAAAAGGAGTAAAAATCACATATTTATATGTAATATGCATGGGAGTTATGATGTATAATATGCAATATTGGATACCAATCACACCCCCACACTTATTCTTTTGCTCGTCCCGAGCAAAACAAAGAAAAAGAAAAGAAAATCTATTCTACAAGTTTATTACACCACTTTCGCAGGTGACGCGATTGCACTGAGCATGTGCAACAAGCCGTTAAACCTCTAGGTTACCCTAGAGGAGGAGTGTTGTCTCCTGAGGGTTTTCAGCGGATTACACCCACAAAATCCATAAAGAAAGAAGACAAATGTTAGTATTTTCGAAAACGCATTTTGAATAAGAGACATGTTTACGAACTATTTTTACGAAAATATAAGTGATCCTAGGTCATAAGTCCACCTATAATCAATCTTTCTTAAACTTAGTATCCATGCAAGATCTTGTTTTTAATTAAGGTAAGAATTCAAAATTGGATTGAATATTTTTATCTTTCATAAAACCTAGATAGTATGCACACCGTGCTCTGTGAAGGTTTCTGGGATTTCAACTCCAACCATCAAGCCATTTATTTATATATATTCTTTTTTTTTTCTTTTTTTCTTCCCTTAGTTTTATTAGGCTTTCTAATTCACCCATGTAGCGAGCCTATAACCGATGACTCCCAGACCAGATGGTCTTAGGGCACCAGATGAGGAAACATCCCTCGGGTTTAAGGACTCGAGTGAAAAGGCCACAAAACTAAGAGGGATTATTCTTAATCACCGTTAGGCGTGTATAATCATGCTTCTTGAGGCACAATTACCCAGCTTAATAGGTGAGATCACTGTTAGGCGTGAGTCATCATGCTTCTTGAGGCATAATTTCCCAGCTTAATAAGTGATCTTTTATTTATATATTTTTTTTTTCTTTTTTTTTTCTTTTCTCTTTTTTTTTTATTTTTTTATTTTTTTTTTATATATATATATATGTGGCATTTTTGGTCTTTGTTTCCATCCCAAGAAATGTGTAAGTGTAAAGTGCATATTATCTAAGGCAAAAAATTCAAGATAAAAATATCTCACCAATTTTACTTACTTATCCTATAATCTCAAACAAGATCTATTACTTCAACTAGGTTTAAGATGTCATAATTAAGGCTTTCTTAATCTCTAAGATACATCTTAATTTTCTTAAAAATAGATCAAAACTTTGTCTTTTATTTCAAAAAGTTTTTATTTTTTTATTATTTTTTTATTTTTTTTTTTTTATTAAAAGAAAAATCTAAAAGAAAATAGAAAATCTATAAAGAAAGGTAAAATCTAAAAGAAAATAAAAACCTAAAAGAAAATGAAAATCCTAAAAAATTGAAAATCCTATGATCCTATGTTAGTAAACCCTCCCCCACACTTATTTCATGCATTGTCCTCAATGCATCGTGATATATGTATGCATGAAACAAAATGGAAGGGAAAGGAATTATTTACAAGGAATATACAAGTGTAACTCTCACCTGGGTGTTTGGTCGCTTCCCTCTGGCCCGTTTCCCATCGTTCCAATGTGTTCTCTTTCTTGAACTCCATTGGGAAACGGTCTGAATTATTCTTACCCTAGGTGATTCCAGTTTCAATTTGTTGTTATTTTCATTCATACTCTTTCCACCACATCGTTCACACACAAAGTCCTTATCACCACTCTCACTCAGAATCTCATCACTTCCAGTGTTTAGAAATTTTAACTCCTCTCCATATAATTCTTCAAAACTCAAGTCAACATCCGGAAGTGGACAATTAGCTAACTTACCCCGAGTTGACTCATCTAAGCACATAATCTCATCAGCAAACAAGTCTTCAAATGATATATCAATTGGAGGTTCAAATACAGTCTCAGTTGGCTCATTGAAAGTGAAAGTATCTAAATCAACTTTCCCCGTTTTAAAGGGTACTCGGATAAGAGAATCACAAGATTGTGACTCATCTTTTGGATCTTCACCTTCCTCCTCACAATTGTTACTAATGAAATTAACCTCAAATGTTTGATCTTTTGTTTTGTGAGGCTGTGTGTGGAAGACATTGTGTTCATGTGTCATGTTACCAAAAGTCAACCTCATAGATCCATTCCGGCAATTAATGATTGCATTTGCTGTAGCCAGGAATGGTCGACCCAGAATGACAGGAATTTGTGCCCTTTGATTGGAATTTGACACTGGTTTTGTTTCAAGGACAACAAAGTCAACAGGATAAAAGAATTCTCCAACTTTGACAAGGACATCATGAATTACCCCCTTGGGTTTAGTAACAGAGCGATCAGCCAATTGGATGGTCATTTGGGTCGGGAGAAGATCACCTAACCCCAATTGTTGGTACACAGAGAAAGGTAGGAGATTGATACTGGCCCCCAAATCAAGAAGTGCCCTATTTATTGTAGTCTGTCCTATGATGCATGAAATGGTGGGGCTCCCTGGGTCTTTGTACTTAACAGGAATTGGACCAGTGAGCAACTCATTGATGGATGATGCAAGGAAGACTTTTTTAGGGACTTGGGTCTTCCTCTTCTTGGTGCACATTTCCTTCAAAAATTTGGCATATGAAGGCACTTGTTGAATGGCATCAAGAAGAGGGACATTGATTTGGACCTTATTGAATGTTTCTTTTATTTTCTCCATGTGAGCATTTGACTTGTTATTTAGAAGCCTATTTGGATATGGTACTCTAGGCTTATAAGGTTGCTCATCTACCTTTTCTTTCCCTTTGGCTTGAGATGTGGATGGCTCTGTACTAGAGGATGGTTTGTCAAAAGTTGGTGGCATTGGGACATGAGGAGTTTGCTTTGGTACTGGATGAGATTGTGGACTAGAAACCTTATTGTCAACTTGTTTTCCAGATCTCAGGGTATGAATGGCATTACAGTGACTGGGTCCTGAATTTTCAACTTTGGGATTTAGCAATGGCTGATTTGGAACAGTCCTTTTTGATTCTCAGCCAATTGCTTGATCTGGACCTTCATTTCATTCAACTCCTGTTGCTGGTTCTTTGTTAAGGTTTCTATCATTTGTTTCAACTCAGATATTTCAGAATTATTTTGGGGTGGATGTTGAGGATATGGAGATTGGAACTGTGATTGGTAATATGGTGGTGGGTCCTGATATGACTGTGGTGGACTTTGAGATGGATGAACATACAGTGAATTCTGATCGAAACTGGATGGATGAAACTGAGCATTGTACAGATGTGGAAGTGGTGGCATATGATGCTCAGTACCAGACTGACTCCATGGAAAATTTGGATGGTTCTGCCATCCTGACTTGTAAGTGCTGGAGTATGGGGGTCTGGTAAATGCTGCATTCATGTTCTCCTGAAATGGGGGCTGATATAATGGACACTCTTCAACAACATGGCTAAGGTCTTGACAATTGGTGCAACCTGGTCTAATTAAAGGCAATGGGTTGACCTGGTTGACCACAGAATTCCCTTTTGACTCAAGCAACTCTATCCTCTTCATTAATTGTGTGATCTTGGTTTCTGCAGCTAGAGAGGATTCTTTGGAGTGTGTACCAGTTCTGGAAGTAGTGGAAGTGGATTTGTCAGGACAAGACTCCCACTGAATGGTTTTTTCAGCTAGGGTTTCAAAGAGATCCCACCCCTGATGTTCATCTTTTTTCAAAAATTCCCCCTGGCACATGGATTCTAAAAGGGTTTTTGTTTGGTAATCTAATCCATCATAGATAATCTGGCATAGACGCCATTTCTCCATGCCATGATGGGGACATAGGGCTAAGAGGTCTTTGAAACGCTCAAGATATTTCCAGAAAGGTTCATTTTGTTCTTGCTTGAATTGCATTATGTTTTTTCTCATGAGGGCTGTTTTGTGGATAGAATAGAATTTCCTAAGAAAGACCTTAACAAAATCATCCCATGAAGATATGGAACTGACAGGAAGACTATAAAGCCATTTCTTAGCTAAATCTTTAAGTGCAAACGGTATGAACCGTAACCTAACAGCATCCTCGGAAAGTTGGGATATTCTCATCATTTGGCATACCTCTTCAAACTCACGAATAAAGAGGTACGCGTCCTCAGACTCTAGACCATGGAAGTGGGGAAGTGTATTAATGAATTGTGGTTTCAGCTCAAAATGATTTCCATTTGGCTCGGGGAGAAGAATGCATGAAGGAATGGAGGTGCGAATCGGATAGAATCGATCTTGAAGTGAGACGTTGTTGGTCATGATGAAGTGGTTGTGGAAGTGTAAGTGTAGAAAGAATTAGGATCACAAAACCACTATTGTATATACAATCACAAACAACGTGCACCGATCACACCAGCGAAAAAGAAAAAATAACAAACAACAAAAGAAAAAATCAATCCAAGCTTGTCTAGGGTTTCTGGTCCTAGATGACTCCTAAATAGACTGTCCACAGGAGGTTTAGTGTAGACCTTGACTATAAGCAAATCAGCCAGGGAAGGGTAAAGTCGTTGGGAGGTTTTCCGTCCGAAGACGTTCCTTAATTAAGTAACCAACAACCTTCGGGCTTTCGGCCCTCAACCCCTTTCCTAGACACCGATTTTACAGAAGTCAATTTCCAACACTTTTCCCCCTTAGGATAATCTCCTAAGTGAGTCCGGATGTCCCTAGGGCCAACGTCTATCAAATTTTATTTACAAGCTTAGGATTGTGAGTACGTGGGGAAAATGATTTCCGGGCTAAGGAAAGGGTAATGACCTCCCCCACCTTATCTTATTTACAGGAATTGCCCTTAGAATAAATTCGTGCAAGTGTACGATGAAAGATAACTAGGATACACTCAAAGCAAGAAAATCAAGCAAGAGTTTGTCCTAGTCTAATATGCAATGCAAAACACGTACCTTGTCCCACGCACTCTTCAACAGTAAAAGTAAAGAATTGAAAAGACACGTGCCTAAAATGCGAGTGTCTAAACAATTTTTAGCAATTATCAACCAATTTTTACTGTTGAATTAATTAAGCAGGAATACAGAGAAGTATACAGGAAATGAAGTATATAGGCAGCAGTATCTTGCAGAGCAGAAGCCCCTGCAAAAATTAGGTCAGTAATGAACTCCAAACTGCCGCGTTTCCACGGCCAGGGCCGCGGGTCCGCGGCCGTTCAGAGGACTTCTGGCTTCTGCTTTTGAGAGCAGAAGACCAGAGCCACTTATATGTATTCTGCAATTGATATTTTCCTGTTTTCTTCTCCTGTAACCTGCAACAGAGAAGAAATATAGTTTAGTTTCTCACTTTTAAAAATAATACCGTCGCTCTCCCCGGCAACGGCGCCAAAAATTTGATTGAACTCTCACAAGGTATATGATGTATTTGTACAAGAATCAGGTATTTAAGAGATGGTTTAGAGTTTAGAATTTACCTTTGATCTTGTTTACTTTGAATATTTGATTATTATACCTTGTTTCAATCTTTCGTTATAGCGAGTAGCTATATCGAGTCGTACCACGAGGAGAGCAAGCGTAGAAGCTTTCACGATACTAGTGAGACAAGAAACAATACTCTTCTTTGTTAATCACACAAGAGAAAACAATATACAAGAAGTTGTGGATTGGTGGTGGTGCATTGTGAATAAGAAGTGAAATGAAGTGAATGAAGTGTGTTGAAGTAAAGAAAAGAAAAGAATGCTAAAATGAAATGTGTTGATTCTCTTGATTAGAAAGATGCATGGCTAGCATTACTCAACCTTCTTGCTAACATACTACCTCTATTGTTGATTGCAATATTGTCTCATCAAGAATCATAGACAATTGAAAAGTACTTGCATGTTTCAAGTGTGGTATTCTTTCTTTGAAGACTTAGTGTTCCTTTTAGTGAGTTAACTAGAATGCTCTTCTTGAATACTAGGTTCTCTTACTAGGTGTGCAATGAGGAAATATAGGCTTGGTACTCATTTAATGCAAAGGTTAGAAGAATCAAACTCTTTAGGACTTCAAAGCTTAACTACAAAGTTAGCTTGAAGTGCTTGAGTTGTTCTTGCTACTCAAATGACACAATCAATGGTAATCCATCCTTTTGATCCAATCAAATGCTCTTTATAAGAGATACACAATTCATCAAGAGATCTTACAAGCAATCACCCAAGGATACAACATTCTCCATTAGAATTTACAAGAAACTTGAAATCATACAAGAATTGAAGTTACAATCAACTAGAGCTAGTAGTAGCTAGGTGAGCTTAGCTAGCCATGCATTCAAGAAACTAGCCTTCCATTACACTAACAAGAAAGCTATAATACTCCATGGAAATCAAAGATCTAAACAACTCAACTAGAATTAAACTAGAACTAGAAATTGAATGCAAGAATTAAAAGCATAAGAAGAGAAAGCATACTCAATTCTAGTAAAAAGAAGATGAGAGCTCCATTGAATCTTTGCTTCAAGGTTGTCACAAGTCTTGATTACAATCTCTCAAGTGAAGAACTCTCTCTCTCAATTTAGCTAGAGATCAAGGAGGAAGGAGAGAAGAACTCAAATCCTAAAACAAAAATTACAACTAATCCAAAATTTTCTCTCTCTCTTCACTGGAGCTCGCGCAGGTCTCTGCCCAGGTATTTATAGGCAAATTTGAGAATCTTATCAGATCTTGACCGTTGGCACGAAATCCTAGGCTCAACGGCCTCTGGATTGCCGCGGCGGCGCGGCATGGGCGCGGCACGGTTGCGGCCGTTGAGTCCAGATTTTCTGTTGGGATCTGGTGGTTAGGTCGTTGGCCATGTGGGCTGGTTAGATTCTCCACTTGGCGCTCAGATCCTGGTGAGATCTGATTTGATCTTGGGCTAATTTTTAATTAACCCCCTTAATTATCACTAATTAAGGTGGTTAATTACTTTTCCTCTTTAAAGTGGAGATCTGCAAAAATAGAGAGAATATGAGTTAAAAATCACATTTAATATATAATATGCAAGGTATAAGGGTGGTATAAAATGCAAATATGGATACTAATCACACCCCCATACCTAGCTTTTGCTCGTCCTCGAGCAAAAATAAAAGAAAGAAAAATCCTAACTAATTATTACACCACTTTCGTAGGTGACACGATTGCACTGAGCACGTGCAACAAGCCGTTAAACCTCTAGGTTACCCTAGAGGAGGAGTGTTGTCTCCTGAGGGTTTTCAGCGGATTACACCCACAAAATCCAAAAAGAAAATAAAAGGGGTTAGTGAAATTTTTGATCCATGCTTTAAAGATTTTAATTTGACCTATAGGTTTCAGGTTACTCTTAACTTTTCATTCCTTTTATAAGTATCTAATTGGAGTATTGTTTTCATTTTAGGTTAAGATTTTCGGGAAAAGATAAAAAACCTGATTCTGCATCAATCTTAGGATATTTACATCTATAAATATGAAGGATCTCTCTCAGACTAAGTTCATTTATTTACTTATATGTATAATATATTTTTTTTATATATGTGTATATACAATGTTTATTTATTTACATTCCCTTATCATCCTTAGTTTCCTAGTCTACCCATGTAGCGAGCTTCTTACCGATGACTCCCAGACCAGACGGTCTTAGGGCACCAGATGAGAATACATCCCTCGGGTTCGAAGACTCGAGTAAACTAGGTCACTTAGGAATCTAAGGACTTAACCACTTTTAGGCGTGACCGGTAATGCTTCATGAGGCACGGCCAACCAGCTTAATCGGTGATTTTTTTCTTTTTTTTTTTTTTTTTTTTTTCTTATTTATATACACACTTTTTTTTTTTTTTTTATTTATTTATTATATATATATGCAAATAAAGTCACTAAGTCTTTGATTATTCCTTCAATATGTTCAATGTTCATATCTAAAGAAAGAATTGAAATCAAGTAATTTTTCTAATCCTTTATTACTTAACCTAAAAATCTAACAAAACTCTTCTTTTCAACTTATAATTAGAAATCCTAGTTAAGAGCTTCCTTAATCCCTAAATTTCAAATTAGATTCTTTAAACATGGATCAAAGAATTTCTTCTTTTTTTTTTTTTATATTTTTCTAAAAGGAAAGATAAAATCTAAAAAGAAAGTGGAAAATCTAGAAAAAAAAAATCTAAAAAAAATAAAAAACCTAACAAGAAAATGAAAAATCCTAAGTTAGTATCTACCCCCCCATACCTATCTCATGCATCGTCCTCGATGTATGCAAGATAAAAAGAATGCATGAAACAGGTAAAAGGTGAAAAGTCACTCCCTCCTCCTTTTTGGAACCGATGTGGTGCTCGGCCCAGCTGATTGTGTCCTCCTTAATGTCGCCTCAATAGTATCTAGCCTAGAGGATTGCTCCTCTAACCTGGAAGATTGCTCCTCCACCTTCTTTCTCAGCCTTACCTGACCTCTAAATATTTTCTTCATGCCCTTCCAGATAGTGGACATGAAGGCTCGCGAATCAGTGGGTGGTTCCTGTCTCCAAAATTGAGACTCGTCTACCTCCTCTACATTTTCCTCCGAAGAGGATTCCGCAGGAATATCTTCTGGTTGGGCACTAGGTGTCCAGAGGGTGTGTAAGCAGCCAGTGTATGCACTGGTGGGTTTCTCTGCTACAACATACACTCGATCAAAGGAGGCAAATACATCGTCTGAAATAAAGTCTTTACACAAACGTGTAATCAAGACGGGATGAGAAAATTTTGCTCCGCGAGTGCGAGAGGAGTTATCAAGTATGGCATGAAAAATAGCCCGATTTAAACAGACCGTGTGTGTGTAAGTCATAAGATCATGAATGATTTGTAATACAGGTCTGTTGAAAGATGTGGTATGATCTAATCCAAAAATATTGCGTTGGAGCCAACGTCCAACACAATGTACATTCCTGAATGTGGATTGGGCTTTGAGCCCACGGTCTTGTTCAGTGCAACGGTCTCCCATGATAAACATGTAATCAATAAGTGGCAAAGGTTCAGTGTAATGGGGATGAATGGGCACAGCAGTGATATCGGAAATGAGTGGAATGGTGACAATGATGTCACCAAATGGCATATGAACCGTGAATTCATTAGTGTCAAAGTTAATAGATGCACGATCTAATGTGTCATAGAATGTATTGACCAAAGTAGGGCAATAATATGCATCATCGTTCTGGATATCATAAAGTAAAGAAGACCAATTCCACGCATGTATACGATCTAAAAATATATGCCCGAATCCCCTTTGATTATGCAAAATTTGACAGAAATCCCTTTCCACAAAAAAACTAGGAGCCATAATTAACAATGCAAATTAGAGTAATGAACAAGAGATCAAACCACCCCCGGATTAACTTGGGGGGAAACCAAAAAGACTGGTGCAGAATGCACAGAGAGAGCCTCGGGAAAACTGGATCTGTATCTGTCTCCAGAGAACGAAAACAGTCGATCTAGGCTTTTCCGGCGCGCCTGATCTGACAGAGATGCCGCGGTGGCGCGGCAGGGGCGCGGCGGATTGGTGGAATTTGGGGATCAGAACTTGGGGGCAGGTCGGCTATGGAGGAAGCTCTTTAGATCTGAAGAGATATTCTCGGGAGAGTGGAAATGAATGAGGGAGGAGATGTTTTATAAAGGAAAGAAAAAGTGGGACTTCCAAAAGTACCCCTAGGTCAAAACTTGAATTACAACCCTTGGTCAAAATGTTTTGAATATGAAAGGAATCCTAGGGTTTGAAATTCTGTTCAAAAATCCAAAAAAAAATTTTTATCTACAAAATGTAAAAGAGAAATATTTACAAAAGAGGTCCCCAAATGATTTTCAAGAGAATGCATGGGAAAATATACAGATGGAAAAGTCACAAATAAATTGGGTCGGAAAGACCCAATTCGTGAGCGTCTTGTGACAATGACTCCGTGGTGAAAAATGGCTTTAAACGTTGTCCGTTTACAGTGAATTTATTGCCATTGGATGGATCAAGAATCTCGACTGCTCCGTGAGAAAAGACAGTCTGCACAATAAAAGGTCCTGACCACCTGGTACGTAGCTTACCAGGGAAAAGGTGGAGTCGAGAATTGTATAACAGAACCTGTTGACCGACAACAAAAATCTTTCTGTGAATGGCTTTGTCGTGAAACAGCTTGGTCCTGTGCTTTGTGATCCGAGCATTATCGTATACCTCGTTTCGTAACTCTTCCAGCTCGGATAATTGTAGCTTCCTGAGAACACCGGCTTTATCCAAATCAAGATTCAGTTGCTTTAAAGCCCATAGTGCACGATGTTCTAACTCAACGGGCAAGTGGCATGCTTTTCCAAATATAACTCGGTACGGAGACATCCCGAGGACAGTCTTGTAAGCAGTCCTGTATGCCCATAAGGCATCAGTCAGTTTGACGGACCAATCCTTACGATTCTGTCCTACGGTCTTCTCCAGAATGAGTTTTATCTGTCTGTTTGTGACCTCAACTTGCCCATTGGTCTGAGGATGATAAGCCGTGGACAATTTATGAGTAATGGAATATTTCCGCATCAAGGCTTCAAAAGCCCTATTGCAGAAGTGACTCCCATTGTCGCTCAATATCGCACGGGGGGCTCCGAAGCGTGAAATGATGTACTCTCTTAAAAATTTAATGACAACTTGGTTGTCATTAGTCCGTGTAGGAATCGCTTCAGCCCACTTGGAAACATAATCTACGGCTACCAAGATGTATTGGTTGCCGTAGGACAGAGGAAAGGGTCCCATGAAATCAATGCCCCAGAGGTCAAAAATTTCGACTTCCAAAATGGGTGTGAGGGGCATCATGTTCTTTTGAGTAATCCGACCCGTCATCTGACATCTATCACAAAGCTTGCAAAAGGTAAAGGCATCCTTAAAGAGAGTGGGCCAGTAGAATCCACTCTGGAGCACTTTTTCCGCAGTTTTTCGTGGACCAAAGTGTCCACCGCAAGCTAACTTGTGACAGAATGTCAAGACACTCTGATGTTCATCCTCCGGAAGGCATCTTCGAATAATTTGGTCAGGACAGTACTTGAATAGATACGGTTCATCCCAAAAGAAAAACCGCATCTGGCTCAGAAAACGATGTTTGTCTTGTCCTGACCAATGGGAAGGAATTTGCCTGGTAGCAAGGTAGTTAACAATATCAGCATACCAGGGCTCTCCACTCATCGCCAGAATGTGCTCGTCAGGAAAGTCTTCATTAATAGGTATTTTCTCATGAGGAGCGTTTGGGATCCTTGACAAATGATCCGCAACCACGTTCTCAACGCCCTTTTTATCCTTTATCTCCAAGTCAAACTCTTGCAAAAGAAGGATCCATCTAATCAATCTTGCCTTTGCGTCCTTCTTTTGCATCAAGTACCTCAGGGCGGAGTGGTCAGTAAAAATGATGGTCCTGGACCCTAGCAAATATTGTCGGAACTTCTCTAACGCAAAAACGACTGCCAAAAACTCTTTTTCAGTGGTCGTGTAATTCAGTTGGGCATCGTTAAGCGTTCTGCTAGCATAGTATATCACGTGCTGCCTGTTTTCAATACGCTGTCCTAAAACAGCGCCTATTGCAAAGTCAGAGGCATCGCACATAATTTCAAAGGGCTTGGTCCAGTCCGGTGCAGATATTATCGGCGCAGAGACAAGTCTATCCTTCAGCTCTTTCCATGACTTTCGACATTCTTCATCAAAGATATAGGGTACATCTTTTCCTAGGAGATTTGTCAAGGGTCTCGCAATATTGCTAAACCCTTGAATGAACCTCCTATAGAAGCCAGCGTGCCCTAAGAAAGATCTAATGTCTTTTAAACATTGTGGTTCAGTGAGCTTGGTGATAACCTCCACCTTAGACTTGTCTACCTCGATTCCGACGCTCGATATCTTGTGCCCCAATACAATCCCGTGCTTAACCATGAAGTGACACTTTTCCCAATTAAGTGTCAAATTCTTTTCCGTGCATCGTTGTAAAACCAGTTTCAGGTGGTACAAGCACTGCTCAAATGTATCCCCATATATTGAAAAATCATCCATAAAGATTTCCAAAAATTTTTCCACCATATCCGAGAACAAGCTCAACATGCAACGTTGAAATGTTGCTGGAGCATTGCAAAGACCGAAGGGCATCCGACGGTATGCAAAAGTTCCAAATGGACAGGTGAAGGTCGTTTTTTCTTGGTCTTCGGGCGCAATTGGAATCTGATTATATCCTGAATATCCATCCAGGAAACAATAATACTCATGTCCCGCCAATCTCTCCAGCATCTGATCGATAAACGGAAGTGGGAAGTGGTCTTTACGTGTGGCACTATTCAATTTCCTATAATCAATACAAACTCGAATCTTCGTAGGAAGACGTGTTTGTATCAATTCTTTGTTCTCATTCTCCACAATAGTAAAGCCAGCTTTCTTCGGCACAGCGTGAACAGGACTAACCCATTGACTATCAGATATAGGATAGATAATCCCATTGTCTAATAGTTTCATTATCTCAGATTTAACAGCTTCTTGCATAATCGGGTTTAGTCGACGCTGTGGGTCTCTTTTCGGCTTAGCATCTTCCGTTAAGTGAATCCTGTGTTGGACAATCGTAGGACTAATTCCCTTAATATCAGCCATGGTCCAGCCTATGGCTTCTCTATTCTCCCTTAGCACAGTCAATAGGTCCTCTTCTTGTTGTTCCGTAAGATTGGATGCAATGATGACCGGAAAGGATTCTTTATCATCCAAGTACTTGTACTTGAGATGACCAGGAAGAACCTTAAGCTCGGCAGAAGGGACAGGATCTATAACAGGTTGCTCATGGTGCAAGGGAAGAATAGAAGTGGAATTAGTACTCTTTTCAACATCTGGTCCAACAATCTGATCAAGAGTTAGATCGTCAGCGTCTAACTCAAATTCCTCTTCAGATTCGTACTCCATCTCCTCCACGTGTTCGCTGGTCAATCCCTCTATCAAGTTGACGTCAAAAGAGTCATTCTCCACATCCCTTGGCTGCTTCCCCAGATGGAAGACATTCACCTCCTTCGTCATATCTCCGAATGTCAGCCGCATCGATCCATTTCGGCAGTTAATGATCGCATTTGCTGTGGCTAAGAAAGGACGTCCTAGAATGACAGGAGTTTGCGCTCTGTGATTATGTACGGGTTGTGTTTCCAAAACAACAAAGTCAACGGGGTAAATGAATTCCCCCACCCGTATTAAGACATCCGTAATTTCCCCTTTGGGAATCTTAACAGAACGATCAGCCAGTTGAATAGTCATTTGGGTTGGACGAAGGTTGCCCAATCCTAACTGTTGGTACACAGAAAAGGGGAGAAGATTGATGCTAGCGCCCAAATCTAGCAAAGCCCTATTCACTGTGGTCTGCCCTATGATACAAGAGATGGTAGGGCTCCCTGGATCCTTGTACTTCACAGGGATTGGACCATTAAGCAATTCACTCAGATTGGAAGCCAAAAAGACTTTCTTAGGGACATTTGCCTTTCTTTTCTTAGTACACATCTCTTTCAGAAACTTTGCATATGATGGTACTTGCTGAATAGCATCCAAGAGAGGGACATTGATTTGTACTTGGTTAAATATCTCTCTGATCTTCTCCATATGAGCATTATTCTTATGATTCGTAAGCCTATTCGGAAATGGGGCAATAGGCTTATAAGTCTGCTCATCAACTTTCTCTTTTCCTTTTGATTGAGACGTGGAGGGTTGTGAACTTGATGAAGGAATATTTTGCAAAGGTTGAACTGGAACAGAAGTTGATGGATTCGACACAGATTTTGGAACAAATTTTGGAGACTGATTTGAGATTTTGTTGTCTACATGTTTTCCAGACCTAAGGATGTGAATGGCTTGACATTGGCTCTGACTAGGTCCTAGGTCTTCAACTTCATGCAGAGGAAAATGGGCTCTGGGATTAGGCACAGGTTGGCTAGGCAGCATTCCTTTTTGCCTTTCAGTCAAGGAATTAGCCAACTGTCCTATTTGGATTTGCAGTTTATTCATGTCCTGCTGCTGATTGTTCATCATTGCAGCTTGTGTTTTGGACAAAGTCTCAATCATTTTCTCCAATTCGGAAATTTTCTTATCTGAAGGATTGGGTGGTGGATGCTGTTGTTGTTGTTGATATTGGGGTTGAAAATTGGCTTGATATGGCACAGAATTTTGGAATGGTTGGAATCTGGGTGGACTCTGATACGAATTGAAATTTGGTGGGTTTTGGTAAGTAGGTGGGTGTGCCTGAGCAGGATATTGTTGATGTGGAAAATTTGTTTAGACGGGAAAGGGTGTACTTATTATGATGCAAATGTATTTGATGTACCCTTTCTTGTCTCCGCTATAGCACAAGGCTATACCGAGTCGAACCACAAGGAGAGCTAGTGTAGAAACGTTACGATACACGTGAGAAAATCAAACTAGACTTCTTCTATGTTTAAAAGAATAAAGAATCAAAAGAAAAACAAAGAAAAGAATTGGTGGATATGTTCATGGTGGAAATTGGGAGAAAATCAAGATTGAGGTTGGATTGTGATTAACAACTAAAAAGAAATCAAAATCAAGAAAACTTGGAATGCAAGAAATCCATGACTAGCTAACCTTGCTACCTTGCTAAACTCACTAAACTCCGTGATAGTGATGCGTGCCTCATGTTAATTCATTGGCATGGATATGTCTTGCATGTGATCTAATTACTTTCTCACTATGATGATGGGGATTCATTCTTGGACTTGTCTTGTAGCCTCCATAGATGGTCATCGGCCTACAAGATAGACTTTCACTAATAGAATCACAAGAGATACACTCAAGGGATGCTTATGTAGAACATACAACATTCAAGATCCGACATAAAGAAGTGTACATCTAATTAGCATATTGGTGCTTCCATCTCCATGTTCCATCAAGGCACTAGTTCAAAGACTAGGCTCTACATGAGGCACACATGAATCATATGAAGAGTTACAACAAGATTCTTGCCAAGAAATGAAAAGAAACCCATCGGAGAAGAGAAGAACATACAAATTGCAAGATTAAGTAAAGCAATCACCCATGAGTTAGTAGTAGCAAGAGTAGTGGTTAGCTAGTACATGGAACAAGAAATTAGCTACTAGCCATTACAAAAAGAAAACAAAGCATGATTAAATTGCTAGAAATTAACAAAGCAAGTAACAAAGCAAAATAAAAGCAAGTGAAGAAGACAAACTAGAATCAAGCTCAAGTAGATATGTAGAGAATGGATCAATCCTTGTATAGCTCCAAGTTGTCACTCCTTGTTGATACAAGCTCTCTCTCTCATACAAATCTCTCTTGCAATGAAATCTAGGGAGAAGAAGATCATAGAGAGCTAAAAAAAACCTAAACAAAAACTATCAAAATACAAAACCTAGAACTAAACCCTCTCTCTTCTCTGATCCCTTTTTGCTCGCAGGTGAAGGTGGAGTATTTATAGGCCCCAGCTGAAGGATCCAGAAGCAAGGTTGTTGGCGCAAAATCTGGGGCTCAACGGCCCCAGGATTGCCGCGGGGGCGCGGCATGGGCGCGGCAAGATCTGGGCCGTTGAGCCCAGATTTTCTGGTGGAGATCCGTTACGAAGTTGTTAGCCACGTGGACTACTTGGATTCTCTGTTTGTTGCGCGGATCTCTCTAGATCTGGATTGAGATTTGGCTTTATCTTTATCTTTAATTAATCACTTAATTATTGCTAATTAAGTAATTAATTTGGCTAACTCTCCTTTAAGTATATACCTGCAAATATGTAGAGAAAAGGAGTAAAAATCACATATTTATATGTAATATGCATGGGAGTTATGATGTATAATATGCAATATTGGATACCAATCAATGAGTCATATATGTATTTTGCCTATAAAAGGCTAGTGTATCTCTTTGTTTTGATCAAGCGAGCAAACATATAGATACACGGTTTCATTTTCTCAGAGGCCATGTAAAGCAGAAAACTGTGGAGCTGGAGTATTGTCATACCATGGAGCAAGTAGCAGATATTTTCACCAAGCCATTGCCAATTGAACCTTTCAGAAGGCTAAAAGAAATGCTCGGTATGAAAACATTTTGATTTGAGGGGGAGTGTTGTAATATCAAATAAAAATGTCTTTATGACATTAATTTTGGAAGAAGAAGAGACCATAAGAAATGAAGAGTCATCATCATCAATTTAAAGAAATGAAGAGTCATCATCATCATTAGGAGAAATGAAGAGTCATCATCATCAATTAGGAGAAATGAGTCATCATCATCAATTTAGAGAAATGATGAGTCATCATCTTCAATTAGGAGAAATGAGTCATCATCATCAATTTAGAGAAATGATGAGTCATCATCTTCAATTAGAAGTTAATGAGTCATATATATATTTTGCCTATAAAAGGCTAGTGTATCTCTTTGTTTTGATCAAGCAAGCAAGCAAGCAAGTAAGAAACAAAAGTTGAATAAGATCCATTCTCCACTTAAAATTTTAGATTATAGTATATTAGTCCGTAGACTAGTATACAACAGTATATATGTCTATTGTAACAACTATGATAATTATCACTTTAGGACTATTAGTCTCTAATATGTGTTTTTCTCTTCTATATATAATAACTTTTGGGTCAGTACAAAAATACTCACATAGTTTGTATAAGATTGCGAAAGTAGTATGAGGTCATGTACACTTGTATGTCACAATTGCATGCTCATACATGTATGTTCCAGTTGGTGAGAAGAAGTGACTCATTCTAGGTTTTTCTCCTTGTTATTTGAAGCCACATATTGTAAAGTTGAGCATAACTTTGCTTCTCTGGTGAGTATAGTTTGGGAACCAATCTCTTTTTGTGGCAGTCACATGGTGGGCCAAAACAATATTGAAGATATATACACCTTCCATCCTGTGATATGGACATCGTAAGGTATCGTTGAAGAAAAGTCATGCACTATGCATCTTGTTGAGCACAGTCACAGGGTATATGATCATGAATTCTCTATCAGAAGCGCTATTATATTTTTTGTTTTCATTTCCTTTTTTCTAACACCTATTGTTATGGCAACATGGATCGTGTCTACAATGAGATGCACATAAATAGATCCATAAGGATGAGGACGAAGTGACACTGTATTATTATAAAACTAGAGCAAAGCATGATGCTATTTGGGATTCTTATCATTGAGTCGAGATACTAGAGAAAGGATCTCAGTGAAATCTAGTTTGGTCTAGGGACTAGAACTAGAGGTTCATCGGTTTACCATCAGCAAATAAAGATGTAATCAAATCGAGACTAATCAACCAACCAAAAGTATATGCTTTTGGTGCTCAAGGTAAAATAGAGGTATTATAAATCACGATATTTCTTTTAGATGGGGGTCTAAAGTTAGATGGAGAAGAATCAGAAGATGCATTTAATGGGATATATATTGCAATTTGTGATAATTTGACTTGAAGCTAATTGCACTGGAGAAAGTTGGGTTAAAGAGGATACAAGAAACATCTCCAATTCTCTTAAGATGTTGAAAGACACTATCTTAATTGCAACTATTCATTATGGATGTGATAAGATGCAAATATCCTTCTCTTTATTTATCTTCTTGTATGTTTTTTGTTATAACTGTTAATGTCAGAATAGATGGATGTGATGAGCCAGTGATATCTCTATTCTCTTAAAAGTGGAAGAGAAGTGGAGAGCAACAGGTATGGACTCGAAAAATACCAGCCACTTCAGTCTTAAGTGTGACACGAAAAAGAATAAGTGAACTAGACTTATTCGATTATGAATAGAATAAAGATTCAAACTTTGATTGAGATTTCTTAAATGGTGAAACTGCAATATGTAACTTGTTGACTTGCATGAGAAATTAACATGTCGAATTTTATTCAATTACTTAAATTCACTACATATTATAGTTGATTGAGTCTTTATGTAGACTTGGTGTTAAAAGAAACCAAAAATAAAACAATTTTCTCGGAAGAAACTTTTAAAAGGAAATTCCTAAGAAAGACATTTGCTGAAGAAACTCCTAAATTGAGACGAATCGGAAATTATTCACTTTTTAAAGTTTAAACTTGCTACACTTTTTGTATTACCTCATTACCGCGATTAAACACCAAATATTAAGGTAACACCTTTCTATGGGCATCTATTATGTTCTATATGCAAAGGTAAGAAGAATTACAATGGATAGGTTCAATCCCCTTGAAATTAAACTTAGGGATTGTGTAAGCTCCAACTTTGATTTCAAGCATTATAGGTAGGGTTTGAAGTTCAGGGTTCAAGTGGTGGGTATTATATAAACAATAAATGAAAGAAAAATCAATATGTTAATGAAAAAGTTTAATAACTCCAACCCTTCCCATTGTAAAACAGAAAATTCTTCAAGACAACCAACTTTACACTTATGATCACGAGGGAGGGTTTTGTTAGCTCCTCCAAGCAAGTGACTTAAATAAGCACAAACAATTAGATGTAGGGAAAGAATTTCAAAATATTAACATGACAATTAAGAGATAAATTAACCATTAATAAATCTTTTTCCTTTCATATGTAAATTAACCTTGTGAATTCTAGTATTCCCTTACATTGACACCGACCTCAACAGGAAGTAATTGGTACAACAGTTATTTCAAGGCCTACAACATATTTCGTATAATAGTGTGATCAACATTTTTAAGGATAATGAAAAGAATTAAAATTAAATAAGAGTGAGTTTCACTATTGTATTTGTACACATAGGACCAAATAAAGCTCTCCTTTTGTTGATTTTCTTTCAATTTCTGAGTGAAGTTATTCCAGCTAGAAATGAGCTGGATAAATGAGATGCTTGGGGCGGGGAAGTCCGGAATAAATGTTTAGCTAGCTAGCGCACGTGAAATTGCTCAAATACAAACCCTTGATGTTGACCATAATTAGATTCCTGCACAATCATAGGCCATATAGTATAATTTTGTTTCTTATTGTACGCTTTACTGTCAATTACTATGCATACGGAAATCTACAATGACAAGGGAAAAAATGTTGAGAAGGAAAACAGTAATTTCTTTGGTTTTAATACAGTTTGTTTTTACTACAAACAGTGTCTACACCCCCTCCAATAATTTGCACATTATCCACATCCTCCCTATGTTTCTTCAAAGGCCAACTGAAAAAATTGTACAAGGAGTGGGGAACATTAATGGCCCTTTGCTAATCATAATCATCACAATAATGAAAAGAATACGATTATTGGAAGAAAATAAAGAAGAAGAAAATCTGAGCCTATCATGAATGATACAAATTTTGGGGTGGTGCGCGGTTGGAGAACAAAAGGACGGAAAACTTGTCTTTAGGTCCCTAGGATATGAATGATTTGTGAAAAGTCCTCAAATTTTGAAATGCTGTTAAAAAGTCCCTGAATACCAATTTAAAGACGGCTAGGCCCCTCTATACCCCCAACAGACTCCACATGGGCTATTTTTCCTAGTCAAGTGTCCAAGTTACCCTCGATCATTTCCGGTCTCTGTAGAAAAAAGCAATGACAACGTCAAAAATTACAAATTAAAGTACTTTAGCCCTTTTTTCTCTCTCTAATATTTTCCTCTTCTCCTGTCTCTGAAAAATCCCCAATTTTTCTCTTTGAATCTTTTAAAAGTCTCTTTAATCTCTCAAACTTCAACTATATAGCAGATTCGAATCCTTCTTCGTTATTGCTTTTGGAGTCAACCGACGCCAACCCCCCCCCCCCCCCCCCCCCCCCCGCGCGATCTCAACGCCCAAGGACTCAGGTCAGGAAGAGGAAATAATTTATGACCAAATCAGAAGAAGAGGCTTCTTCCACCGGAGAGATGACGCATGTTCCTTCTTCCAGGGAGATGGTGGTACATCTCACTGTCCTGTCTACCCACTTAAATATTCTGCCCACCTCTTTAAGAAAAAAGAGGCACCAACAATTGTTTGATCTGTTTTTATGCCCACCTCTGGTCTGCATTTGATCTATTTTTATGTCCACCTCTTTAACAATTATTTCACATTATTTTTTTGTCACCTTTTTTAACAATTGTTTTTATGTCTACCTCATTTGATTTTCTGCCCACCTTATTAGATTATCTGTCCACCTTATCTTATATTATGTCCACCTTATTTGATTATATGTCCACCTTATCCTATATACTGTCCACCTTGTTATTAATTTGTTTAACTTTTGCATATGTACTCCTGTAAAGAAGAAGAAGAAGTATACCAAGATACTTCTCTGCTTTGTCTCCTGAATTCAGCCTTATTCTCATTTTATGGAGGGTCTATTACCTCGCATAAGGGATGCCTACTAGACAGCCTTCAATAGTTGCCATTTGTCCTCTTCCTAGAGCTGGGGCCACTGCCAGTGGACCAAGTAACCCTTCAGAAGGTCGTGACAGACTGAGATGAAACTACGTAAAAACTTTTGCTTACAAGGCATCCTTTGTTCTTTTACTCCTTTATAGATTCACAGTCACACATTTTTGCCCATCATATGTCGCTCTGTGAACTGGAACATTAAGAAAACTCCATTGTGGAGTAGGTATTTCGAAGATGGGCCTTAGGAGAAGAAAGAGGATTGACTAAGACAGGAGAGAAGAAGGAGGTCGTGCGTGGTAGAAAAGTTAAGATAGTAAATAAGCGGAGGTTATTATATCCACCTTTATTATAACTTGTTCTCGCATTTTATTTTGTCCACTTTAACCAAAATTTGTCAGCTATATTATTTTGTTTCCACCGTTTATTAATATTTGCCGACCTATTATTAAATATATTGTGTGGAGGAGCTTCTAACAACACTTGTGAAGAGTAACAGAATTGAGGACATTAATGATTTTGTTTTACTGCAAATCCTCTACCAATTAAGCACGATTTGACACCCGAACACAAAACAAATTATCTCTTAGTATCTCTTCAAGTACTGTCGCACCCTGAAAAGTGTCCAAACTCTGCATGGGCTATAATAATCCATGAAGAGACAATCGGAGGTGTTCGAGATGCCAAAAGAGCCATGGAGAAAGGGGCTGCAGATGTCTACATGTCTGGTTGTGGCCCCTTGGTTAACGTAAGTCTAATTTTGTCTAATTTTGACTATATTTTCAGTTATGTATCATTTTTCCTTATTTTGGTCCATATTTTACCTAGTTTTATCCACATTTGTATAATTTTGTCCACATTTTTTTTAATCTTTTCTGCTTGATTGTATTTACAATACTTCACGATCACCAACCTCCAAAAATCATACACGCACATTGAAGGGGTTCCACCCATGTGCGGTAATGTGGAGATGGGGCAGACAATTGGCTCCCTTCATAATAAAGCATTGCAGCAGAAGGCACATGATATTGTCATCTGCATCCTCGACGAAGATCTGGTGACTTATGAGAAATTAAGAACTGAGTTATAAAAGAAAGATGAGAAGGAAGAGGAGACAGAAGAGAACAAGGAAGGGGAGAAGAAAAGAGAGAGAAGAATTGATAGGAGAGCAGAGAATAAAGCAGAGAAGAAGAGAAGAGTAGAGAGTAAAAGAGAGCAGAGGAGAGAGGAGAACAAAGAAGAAGAGAAGAGAAGAGAGCAAAGAATTAGAGAGGAGAGCGGGAAAGAAGGCTACCTGATCGGGGCGGAACTAGCACTCTAAAAACGTGTAGTTTATGAAATCAATGAAAAGCTCGTATGTGCTAATGTTCCCTCGATACTTCCGTTATAGCATTGGCTCAACGGGTCGAATCCACAGGGACGGGAGGCGATAGAAGTATTAACAGTCTTTATTCACGTCGGTTGTTAACAGTTCTTCTTTGTTAAAAAAATGAAAAAGAAAAGTAAAAGAAAATAAATCCAGAAGTGATAGATGAAGAAGGCGATGGAAACGGCGATGTAAAAAACGAAAGAGAAGTCGTTTAGAAAACAAAATAAAGATGGAACAAAGGTGAACTAAGAAGTTGGTGAAAACATCGAGGAAAAGATAAAAGAATTGATTTTTAAAACAAGATAAAAGAAAACTCATGGCTACTAATTACCAATTGCTCCACTAACCATGCTAACCTCTTAGTGATAGTTGCCTCACATGGATCCTTATCCATCACTAATCCTTGGCTTCAAGAGACGATATAGAGCATGGCCCATAAGATTGTTCTTCTACATTCAAACAACACATCCATACCACTAACAAGTTGCAAGCTACTTATTAAATCATCAAAACCAGTTAGAGGTGAGCATGAATAAAGAAGACATTGCAAGTTAGCAAGTTAGTGGGTTAGGTGTTAGAAATGTTAGAATGTTAGAATCCATCATCATGAACCATCAATGGCTCTTGCAAGAGCAAGGCCTTGTAGAAACTATTAGATTCATGTGGATTATCAAGTAAGTGGTTAGATGGTTAGTGGTTAGTAGTTAGATTGCCATGAGAAGAAAAGTTAGCGAAGCATCATGTAGAAGATGGAGAAGATTACATTGGAGAAGAAAGGAGACATCTTTATATAGATTGTCACCATCTATTACATCAATCCCTCTCTATCTCTCTCTGAATCTCTCAACCCTACTACAAGATCTAAAAACGAAATAACAATACAAAATATAAGAAATGAAGAACACCTACCTAAACTACACTAAAACATAGAAACCCTAGCCCAAAATCAAAAACTGCCTGCGTTTAGGTCCTCTACAGGGTTTTTATAGACATAGGAGGCTTCTGGAAGACGAGACGGGGCCACGCGTTGAAAATCGACGCGTGGCCCCACCACATTGCCGCGGATCCGCGGTAATACCAGGGAGTTAGCTCCCTGGTTTTGGTACGGGGATGTTTGACGCTTCGGGGGCCTTCTTGGTATATTCGGTTTCGGGTACATTTGGCCGAATCTTCGTCTAATATGCGCAAAAGTCTAGATTCAATGTATCTTCTAGAAATTCTCTTTCTTAGCCTCCAAGTAATGCGGATTTAATTACCCAAAATGGGTTTAATTAAGCTCTTATTACTCCTTTGCCCTTAAACTCTTGATTTACCTGCAAGAGAGACCAAAACACGGCTTAGACCGACATTTTATTCATAAATCGGTAGGGAAATACGATATAATAATGCATAATCGGAGACTAATCACACCCCCACACTTATCTTTTGCTCGTCCCGAGCAAAACAAGAAAAGAAAAACTATACTACAAATGTTATTACACCACTTTCGCAGGTGATGCGATTACACTGAGCATGTGCAACAAGCCGTTAAACCTCTAAGTTACCCCTAGAGGAGGAGTTTTGTCTCCTGAGGGTTTTCAGCGGATTGCATCCACAAAATCCATAAAGAAAGAAGACAAATGTTAGTATTTTGAAAACACATTTTGAAAGAGAGACAAGTTTTCGAAATATTTTTGCAAAAATATAAGCGATCTAAGGTCATAAGTCCACCAAAAATTATTCTTCCTTAAACTTAGTCTCTATGCAAGATTTGTCTTCCATTAAGGTAAAAATTCAAAATTGGATTGAATATTTTATCTTTCATAAAACCTAGATAATATGCACTTTGTGATAGTGAAGATTTCTGGGATTTCAACTCTAACCATCAAGCCATTTATTTTTATATTTTTTTCTTTTCTATTTTTTTCTTCCGTTTGTTTTCTTAGGCTTTCTAATTTACCTATGTAGCGAGCCTTTAACCGATGACTCCCAAACCATACGGTCCTAGGGCACCAGATGAGAAAACATCCCTCGGGTTTAAGGACTCGAGTAAAAAAGGCCACAAAACTAAGGGGGATTATTGTTTTTTAATCACTGTTATGCGTGAATAATCATGCTTCTTGAGGCATAGTTATCCAGCTTAATAAGTGATTTTTTTATTTATTTATACATATTTTTTCTTTTTATTTATTTTTGCTTTGTGGCATTTTAGGTCTTTATTTCCATCCCAAAAATGTGTAATTGTGAAGTGCATACTATCTAAGGCAAAAAATTCAAGATAAAATTATCTCTCCAATTTATGTTACTTAGCCTATAATTTTAAACAAGATTCATTATTTCAACTAGATCTAAGATGTCATAATTAAGGCTTTCTTAATTTCTAAGATCATCTTAATTTTCTTAAAAATAGATCAAAACTTTGTCTCTTATTTCAAAAAGTTTTTAAAGAAAGAGAAAATTCTTTTACAAAAGGGAAGATTTCTAAAAGTATCCTAAAAAAAAGTATAAAAGAAAGAAAATCTAAAAACTCTATACACTTATCTCGTGCATTGTCCTCAATGCATCATGATGTATGTATGCATAAAACAAATAGAAATGGAAGGAAAAATCACCTCAAGGTTGTAAGATCACCTAGAGGGGGGGTGAATAGGTGATGGCTAATCTAATGGTCACTTATGAATAAATAATGCGGAATTAAAACTAAGTTGACCAAATAAAACTTCTTTTAATTAAACACTTATGTATAACACAAGAGTGTTGCCGAATTCCCCTTGCGAGGCTCTGGACAAGCTCCTCTAGATTCCCCTTGAATGGGTTGAGGTGCCGCGTTGGCTCTCTTGGTTGAATACTAGTGTTAACAACAATCCCAAGCAAGTATAGCAAATATGAGCACAAGTGAATATCATGCATATAAAGATAGACAATAATTGAATACAAGATATAAATAAGAGACAAGAGAGAGAGAAAGAGCAATCGCAAACACAAGGGTATGTTTCGAGGTTCGAGCACACTTGCTCTACATCCCCGCCTTCGACACACGAAGGATTTCCACTATGCACGATCCAACCGGATCTCTCCTTGGTGCCGCAACACCTACAAGCCCTCGGACTCCCAAAGTCCCTTACACACCACAAACCCACCGGCTCGTCGAGGCCGCACCTCGTACAACAAGTCCGCACCCGAACTCAAAACACCACGAGCACACTTGCCCGTTTCCTCAAATACAAAGATGAAATCTTGGTGATCTAAACACTTGATCACCTACAAAAACTCTCACTACAACACCTATAGGATGAATAGCTCAATGGATGCTCAAGTGTTTGTGTGAGAAAGCAAGGAAAGAATCTTTGGTGAAAATCTCAAGCAATCACTTTTACACTCTTATAAAATCTTCCCTTTTGATTGGAAGTATTAGCTCACTATTTTTGTGGAGAAAAACCTCTGAAATGAATATGAGAAAACAGGCTCTAAGGTCTCCAAAAATCTTGTGTGAAAACAATGACAAAAACCCCAATTTATAGGCTGCCAGAAAACTAGCCGTTGGGTTCTGTCAGCACTGCCGGTCGACCGCCAACGGTCAAAAATCCGACCGTTGGAGCCTCCGGTCGACTGTCCCGGTCGACCGAGCCACTGGAGCAGAGAGTAAACTCTCTGTCGGTCGACCGGCACGGTCGGCCGATATTTCCTGAGAGCAAAGCTCTCTGAACCGGTCGACCGTCCCGGTCGACCGATCTCCAGTGCACGAAGGCGTGCACGTCTGTGCACGTCGGTCGACTGATCCGGTCGACCGACTTCAGACTCGGTCGACCGGTCCAGTCGACCGCTGAAGCCTGAAACAGTTTGCACAGTTACGGGATTTGAAAATAGGTCTTTTAACTTAATAAAAATCCCATAAATTCACAGTAAATCTAAAAAATAGTTTTAATCACAATAAAAACTGTTTTTCTAAAAATATGTTTTTCTAAAACTTGTTTTTCCATAACTTCACAAAATACAAAAACAAGATATTTGAGTTCATTTAAAGTATAGTGTGTATGGATATGATCCACTACACAATCATAATGATATATCTATGTTTTTGTCATTAAGCATATAACTTGGTTTAAAGATATGAACTATGAAATACCAAAATCCAAGATAAATATTTTGTCACAAAGAAAAATCTTTTTCTAAATAAAAATTCTTTTCTAAGACATAGAAATCTTTCATGAAAGCAATCCTATCAAGAGTTCTATCAAGAGTGTGTGTGTGATATAACTTGAGCAATCCACCAACTATTCTATCCTTTACATTTTATCTAAAATAAAAATACAAATCTTATACCTAGACACAAGTCTTCAACTTCTTGAAGTCTTCCCTTGAAGGCTTCTCATCTTCTTGACTTGGTCCACATGCAATCCATCGAGCTCATCTCTAGATATGGTCTTGATGCATAGGCTCGTGAATCGACCGGTGCTAGCTTCCAACTTGACATTTTATCCTTTGTTGAAGCTCCACACCTACTAAGATCTTGATAAGGAATCTGTCACTAATTAAATACAAGATCATTAGTAAACATAACTTCATGAGTTGATCATCATCAAAACTAGAGTGATGGGCCTTTGGGCCAACAAAGGTGGTGGTTCCGGTGGTGATCTGATTGGTCCACGAAATACGGTCCAATCCAACTTGCGTAGAGTCTGGAGGAACCCACCAGAGACCTCTATGATACAACCCACTAGAAAGATGTATATATTTATGATTTTTATTAAGAATTTAACCCTATCTAATTTTCAAATTTTCAAAATAATTTCAGAGTCAAATTTATCAAGACCCTTGTCCCAGAATGAAATGATTGATTTAGACTCAGGAAGTACAAGAACTAATATCGACTCAGGAAAAAGACTTAAGTCAAGTGAAGGTTCAAGAGTCGAGATTGGTTCAGGAAGTGGGTCCAAATCAAGAAGTTGAAACTCAAGTCCACATTCATTTCCCCATGATGGAATGTGACTTTCTAAGATTGGTGATTCAAGTTCAAGAATGATAGGTATGTGAATCAAAACTGACTCTAAAATGTTGCTCAAATTGGGTAACATAACAGGAGTCAATATTGATTCAGGAATTTGAACTGGATCACAAATTTAAGGATCAAAGTCACATTCCTCATTGAGTTCAATATGATGATCATAAAAGATTGGTGATTCAATTTCACAACGGACTGGCACTGGATCCAATACTGACTCAGGAAAAGGCCTGAATTCAGGTAAAAACATCTCAGTCAATATTGAATTAGGAAGTGAAATTGAATTACTAAGTTTGAAGTTCAGGATCATATTCATGCTCAAGTTCAATTTCAGGAAAAGGATAACTTGCCAAAATGTCAATGGGATCTTTAACATTTAATATTTGGACAAGATCAGATGGGTGTGCTGAAATTGATTCTTAGTTTCTAGAATAACAAGAGTCCTGGGTCAGATCAATAGAGTTAGGGATAGCTGAATTGGTTAAAGGTTGATAAGATAGAGTTTCCTCATTCTTATAAATCCTAACCAATTGGCTCAATTGTGTTTCCATCCTATTGATAGACTCGGTAGAAGATTTTTGAAATTGTAGTGCGGACTCTTGTAAGACTTCTATACTCTTTTCTAGATGTGATATATCTTCAAGTGGTTATTCTAAAAAAGGAGTGTAGGAGTCTTGGTTTTCAAAACAACAAGAGTCATGGGTCAAATTGATAGAGTTAGAGATATTTGAATTGGTCAAAAGTGGAGAAGAGAGAGTTTCTTCATTCTTATAAATGTTAACCAATTACTCAATTGTGTTTCCAACCTATCAATAGACTGAGTAGAAGATTTTTGAAATTTTAATGCGGACTCTTGCAAGAATTCTATACTCTTTTCTAGACTTGATTTTTCTGCAAGTGGATGGTCCAGAAAGGGAGTATAAGAATCTTAGTTTTGAAAATTTTGTGAAGAGTGTGAGTCCAAATGTTTTGAGATTGAAGCTTGGACTCACACAAGAGTTCCTTACTCGTTTTCAGGGCAGATGGTTGTTCATTATGAGGAGGTGGAACTGAGTAAGACTCTTGAAAATATTTGTGGAATTGGAGAGGCCAACATTTTCTGAAGTTGTTGCTCGGCCTCTTGTAGATTGGCTTATATACTCTTTTCTAACTCAGATTTTTCTTCAATGGGAGGTTCAGAAAAAGAAGTATAGGAAGCGAAATCAGGGAATGAATATTGTGTAAATTGTAGACAAGGTGGACACGGTGGACAAGGAGTTTGAAAATTTAACTCGAGGGAGGTGAATCCCCATTGACTCTGTGAAGAGTTGAAATTATTTTAAAAATTATAGTCATAAGATTGTGGGTATAGGTTGTATTGATTCGATAAGGCCAACCGGTGTATTTGGTTAGTTCATATTGTGAAAAACTGGGTTGGAATTATCTGAAACAAATGGGATCGGTGTGAAAATAAATGGGGTCGGTGTGAAATATGGATTCATATTCGGATTGAAAGAATTGTTATTGTTGAATTCTATTTCACAAACAATCACAAACAAAAAAAGAAAAAGCAAACAACAAACAAAAAGAAAAGAAAAAAAATCAAAACCAAGCCTATATTAAGGTTGACCTAGACCTAGACGACTCCTAACTGGTCGATTACCTGGGGGAGGTTGTTGCTTGAATCCGACCACAACCTAATTGTCCAGGTAGGGGCAAAATACGGTGGGAGGTATCCGTGCGTAAGCAACGGGCCTTAATTACACCAAACCACGGTATTTTCGAGGCGTAACCTCTTAATCCCCAACCTTAAACACTGATTTCTCAAGAGTAAGATTCAAAACAAGTTCCACCCTCGGTCAATCTCTTAATGAGTCCGAGATGTCCCTAGGGGCCAACGTCTATCAATTTTTATTAGGGCTTGGGTTGTGTGAGTGTGGAGGTAGTTTTTGGGCTAAGGAAGGGTGATGAAATCTTACCTTATCTTGTATGGGTTTTGCCCTTAATTTCGATTCGTGCAAATGTGCAATATAGACAGGAATATACACAAAGCGATAAATCACCCACGTGTTTGTCCTATGCTATATGCAATGCCATATGTACACCTCAATTCAGATCACAATAACAGAACAAAATACAGTATATTGGAATTGAATTGATACGTGCCTAAATGCAAATGTCTAAGCCATTTTAAAAGCGTCTAAAATACCGTATTTTAGTTTTTTAGTTTATTGCGGTGTTTAGGCAATCAAAGCATGAAAGTAATAGTACAGATCAACTAGCTATTACAATGAACACATCCCAGCACAACAAGATATACAATTATCACAACATGGCCGCGTTTCCGCGGCAAAAGTCGCGGTTGCGCGACGTTTCTTTAGAAGCTGGGTCCCTGATTTCAAGAGCAGGGAGCTACAATGCTAATGGGGTTTTGCAATATTAAGTTCCTGTAAACTTTGACCTGCACACCAAAACAGAGAAGAAAATGTTAACAAAAACGTGAAATCAAAACCATTCCCGTTCCCTGGCAACGGCACCAAAAATTTGATCGGGGCGGAACTAGCACTCTAAAAATGTGTAGTTTATGAAATCAATAAAAAGCTCTTATGTGCTAATATTCCCTCAATACTTCCGTTATAGTATTGGTTCAACGGGTCGAATCCATAGGGACGGGAGGCGATAGAAGCATTAACAGTCTTTACTCACGTCGGTTGTTAACAGTTCTTCTTTGTTAAAAGAATGAAAAAGAGAAGTAAAAGAAAATAAATCCAGAAGTGATAGATGAAAAAGGCGATGGAAACGGCGATGTAAAAAAATGAAAGAGAAGTCGTTTGAAAAACAAAATAAAGATGGAACAAAGGTGAACTAAGAAGTTGGTGAAAACATTGAGGAAAAGATAAAAAATTGATTTTTAAAATAAGATAAAAGAAAACTCATGGCTACTAACTACCAATTGCTCCACTAACCATGCTAACCTCTTGGTGATAGTTGCCTCACATGGATCCTTGGTCATCGCTAATCCTTACCTTCAAAAGACGATACAGAGCATGGCCCATAAGATTGTTCTTCTACATTCAAACAACACATCCATACCACTAACAAGTTACAAGCTACTTATTAAATCATCAAAACCGGTTAGAGGTGAGCTGAAATAAAGAAGACATTGCAAGTTAGCAAGTTAGTGGGTTAGGTGTTATAAATGTTAGAATGTTAAAATCCATCATCATGAGCCATCAATGGCTCTTACAAGAGCAAGGCCTTGTAGAAGCTATTAGATTCATGTGGATTATCAAGTAAGTGGTTAGATGGTTAGTGGTTAGTAGTTAGATTATCATGAGAAGAAAAGTTAGCAAAGCATCATATAGAAGATGGAGAAGATTACATTGGAGAAGAAAGGAGGCACCTTTACATATAGATTGTCACCATCTATTACATCAATCCCTCTCTATCTCTCTCTGAATCTCTCAATCCTACTACAAGATCTAAAAATGAAATAACAATACAAAATATAAAAAATGAAGAACACCTACCTACACTACACTAAAACATAGAAACCCTAGCCTAAAAGCAAAAACTGCCTGCGTTTAGGTCCTCTACAGGGGTTTTTATAGACATAGGAGGCTTCTGGAAGACGAAATGGGGCCACGCGTTGAAAATCGACGTGTGGCCCCACCACATTGCCATGGATCCGCGGCAATACCAGGGAGTTAGCTTCGGTTTTGGTGCCGGGATGCGCGACGCTTCGGGGGCCTTCTTGGTATATTCGGTTTCGGGTATATTTGGCCGAATCTTCGTCTAATATGCGCAAAAGTCTAGATTCAATGTATCTTCTAGAAATTCTCTTTCTTGGCCTCCAAGTATTGCAGATTTAATTACCCAAAAATGGGTTAATTAATCTCTTATTACTCCTTTGCCCTTAAACTCTTGATTTACCTGCAAGAGAGACCAAAACACGGCTTAGACCGACATTTTATTCATAAATTGGTAGGGAAATGCGATATAATAATGCATAATCGGAGACTAATCACTACCCTCCAACTAATCCGCTCCTAGCAAATATGAAGTGGGAGGACTTCGTTAATTGGATAAGCTTTTACACAATATATGTCCAATAAGTTCCTAATTTTTATCTACAATCAGTATATTTTGTCCATATTTTTCTAATTTGATCACATATAGCTGTTTTCATCTAACTTTCACTATTTTTGTCCACCGGTACACAGATTCTTTGCCAGTCAGATGCTATCCTCATAGATCTAGACCAAAATTGTCTTCTGATGAAGAAGAAGATGACATACAACAACTTCATTTTGGAAGAAGTTGGGGGCAGTGAAGACCCAGAATTATTGAAAGTTAAATCTCGTGAGCAGCAGTTGAATGCTCAATATAAATAACAGATCACCCGCCTTCAGAATGCATTAGTGTCTACTGGGTTCCATGAGCAGACTGTATCTGGACCATCCTTCAATGAAATCAGGGTGATTCCTTTCACGGTCAAAAGCAGAGGAACCTGCTGGTATGGTGGGAGAGGAGAAAGAACACCAACAAGAAGATGTTCCTTTTGGAAATGAACAACCGCCACCAGAAGAAGAGGAAGCCAAAGAAGATACGATAGAAGAGGCACCTATGGTGGAAGAGGAGGAAGACTCGCAAGAAGGTGTTCCCTTTGAAAATGAACAACTGCCACCAGAAGATAAAGGAGGCTCTGCTGGTGAGACCAGCATTTTGAAGCCTATGAAGGCACAATTTATCCAACAACCTTTCAAATTAGTTATATCTCCATCATGGGATGTTCCCATTAAGGATTTACCATCCACATTTCTAACTTTCCATCTACATATTGGGAAGTTTGTCTAGATCTGATTAAAACTGTACACCCTTCACAACTTATGTATACATATTGGAAACTTTGTCCATTTTTTTGAATTCTATCCATCTGACGGGGAAAATGGCTGAGAATGAAGCGTCAGAGGAAAACTAAAAATGTAATAGAAGCCCTGCACCTCTTGCAACTCAAGCTCCTGCTCCTCTGACCCAATCAAAACCATGTGTCGTGAATGTTCGTCAGATCTGGGAACAAATGTGCTTGTTACCTAGGGCCATTGAGGAGTTCCTGAAAATCGAAGAATTGAATGTTGATGTTCCAAAAGATCTTGAATTCACTCTGGTGATGTACAGTGAAGACAGTAAAGAGATTGGGTTTGTCCACAATGTCACTCAGTGGGACCATCTACTTCACTGAATAATGAGAAACGTGCTACTTTATAGAATCTCCTCCAACTGTTAGTCTTGAGGTTAACTTCTACCTTTGTCAAATTCTGTCTACAGTGAGGACGGTAAAGAGATTGAGTTTATCCAAAATGTCACTCAAGGGGACCCATCCGACAACCGTAGTTAATATTTGTCCACCTTTATGTAATTTACTTTAATATGTGTTCATTTCTATCTGTCTTTGTCAGATTTTTGCCCATCATTCTCATGATCTATCTATTTTGATCAAAAAATAATCGTTAAGAATATATTTGGTCATGGAAAGATATGTTTATAACCCATAAAGACCTTCTCCAGATGCTTCGCAGCTTATGCTTGATGTAAAGTGAGTTGTCTACCTTTATGCACTTCGTTTGATTTGCAGAACTTATAATTTCTTAAACTTATTTAACAAACTATGTCAGGTGGTGGATGCATTGATTGTGAAAGAGGTTCGCTAGTTACAGGATAGTTAGCATGAGGACCTCTATAGAAAATTTGGAATAGTCTGTCTGTGGTTCTCTATATGTTTTTCATTTGAAAATTTTGTCCATGTTTATCACTTTCTGTCTACCATAATAAACTTGTGACCACTTATTAAAATATCTATCCAACTTTCATCTCTCTGTTAATCATAATAAATATCTACCCACTTATATAAATATTTGTCCACTTATATAAATTTCTGTCCACTTATATCAGCGTCTGTCCACTTTTATCAATTTTTATCCACTTATATCAATTTCTGTCTACATACCTTGGCACCTTTGAACAGAACTGTTTTGAGATATAATAACACTGTTAAAGAGAACCATGTTACGTGACATATGTGGAGCAGTATGTTGGGAAAGAAAAGTAAATTCTGCTTATTTCACTCTGCAGTGAACAACATTGGCACCTTCAGATGGTTCACTTCAAAAAAGAGGAGATAGGCCACTATAGTCTGTCCTACACAAGAATTATTTCAATAGCGTGAGAAAGATCATCAAGTTACTTGAGAGCATGAGAGGGCATGCCAACAAAGTTTTTCATCAAACACTTCACATACTGACAGCTTTCAGCACAGCAACAAGTGGACAAGTGTGATACTTTCTTTCAATATATCTGTCTGCCTTCCTGAATTTCTGTCTAATTTTCTCATATTATATCAATCTTTATAACTTTCTGTCTACTATTTTTAATTTCTGTCTAACGTTCTTAGTTTCTGTCCAACTTTAACAACCTCTATCCACATTTATCAATTAATGTCCCCCATATAATTTATTGCCTACTGATATTATTTTGCAAATTCAAAACCACACAGATTTGACCGTGAGTTATTTGTTTGGGAGTATATAAGGACGATCATCTAGGGTAAGGATCTATTGGCAGTTATACCCCCAGAGAAGTCCATGAAGGCAAACCGCGCTGAGCTCTGTGTGAAGCTGCTGGCGGAAGGCGAAGTGATGAAGAAGACATATCTTACATCGCTTCTACAGTTTCATCGTGAATAGCACCTCTCACATTTCTCTGACTCCCAATCGCAATAATTTTGTGATTTAAAAAAATTTTGAAACCATTTTTGTTGCTTGTATAAGTACAGATAAGAGTTAACCTGTTTTTATTGTATTAAGTTTATTTGCGCAATTTAACTCTTTAATAACCCTTTTACCAATTCAATATTAAAGGTAGACAAATTTTTATATTAGAATGTGGACAAATTATTAAAGCAGGTAGATAGATTATTAAATAAGGTGGACTGATTATTAGATAAGGTGGACAGAGAAAATGATAAGGCTGACAGAATATTAAAAAATGGACAAATTATTAGAGAAGGTGAATATATAATAAGAAAAAGTTGACATAATATAATAAAAGGTGGACAAATTATTAGAGAATGTTGGATACAAAATTATCCACAAAATTGTCCACATTTGTCCCCAACTATTCCGTTTTTAACAAAGTTGTCCACAACTATTCTGTATTTAACAAAAGTGACACAAAGTTGTTCACATTTAAGTAACTTGAATGAGTTCCTCATCTATTCCAGCATTGAAAGTACACAGATTGTGTCCTTCCCGCATCTCCCGCACACAAGAAGATGCATCACAAATCGATTATTGACATGTCTTGTCTTATTTCTCCCACGATACTTCTTCGTTATAGGAGGTCTTCTGGAGAGTCTCGTCTATTACTTTTGTACAAAATATTAGTTAGGTGAATATAATACAAGGAAGGTTGACAAAATAGTTAGGTAGACATAATCTTCCTTCAGATGGACATAATACAGTTATGGTGGACAAAATGTGCAAAAAGGTGGACACACTTTTTAGACAAGGTGGACAAAATCTTACTTTTGGCTTATCATAATCACGGATAGGATATAGAGTTGGAGCATAAGTTACCTTGAATGTCTCCACCATCATGTGATAATCTACGTAATTAAGAATACTCCACTGCATGAACCGAATGATAGCACATGCATATTTGCATGGAAAGCGGGTAACATTCCATGCCCCGTAGGTGCAGGACCAAAGTGAGGGACAAACCGCAACAGTACACCAATCAAAAACTTCATAAACATCTTCAACAGCTTGTTTAACCGAAAGGGAAAAGGATGCTGACATGTTCTCGTCCAATTACTTTTGCGGTTCAGGGCAGAGAAGAGTGGTCTATTTTTCATCCATCATCATTCTAGTGTTCATGCATTTTATGATTTGAATGTGTATGTGGTCTATCATTTGCACCACTAGAAGCCACCTAGCCTAAAGAATTCAATATCATATGACTCCGCACAATTATAAGTTGTATGTCCATAGCTGACATAATATTACAAAAGTTGACAGAAAATAGATATGGTAGACAAATTTGGGTTAAGGTGGACATAATTGCAAAAAATGTGGACAAAAATATATAGAAGGTGGACATCTGTTACATAAAGTCGATAGAATAGAGGAAAGGTGGACAGAAAATAATAAATAGTGGTCATAAATACGTACCTTATTTAAAAAAAAAATGTGTTTGTTCAATTTTCTGATTGATACGACACAAGCAACTGGTGCACCCATTCTGACTTCTCCTTGAGTTTGTATACTTCTTTCTTGTAATCTTCAGCATTGTATTTGTAAGCTACCCACTCCAAAATTTTAGCAAATACCTGTGAATTTGACAAATTAAAATTGAGGTATTTACAAGATTTTTTGTAACTATCCATGAGATGAAGCACGCATCAAAAGTACAATGCATCGAAAAAATGTCAATCAACTGATTTAAATATCCCCTTTTCTGAATCGGAGATGAACACTAGTTGGTAGAGTGGAGAATAGGGCTCGGCTACATCTTCATACAATATCTATCTCAAGCCCCTCAGAAACTAATCCCAGTTCCCCTCTTCTTCAATGTCACACATGCAAAAGGCCAGCGGGGAATAGTCCATTGTTGCTGTCATAAGCTTTAGCTACCAAAGTGTACCTTTGTAATGATTCTACAGAAAGGTACCATCCAAAACCAATAGAGGTTTACGGGCAGCCCGAAAATCTTCGACGCAAGCACCATAAGAAACATAGAGCCTTTTGAACTTGCCATCTACAACATCAATAAAAATTAAACTACTAGGGTTCATCTCCAATGCCTTTTGCTCGTACCTGCAGGGTAGATAATTACTGCTATTACTACCATTTGGATATAAAAGTTGGACATAATATAGAAAAAAATGGACATAATATAGAAAAATTTGGACACAATAACGGAAATGCTGACAGAATGTAGAAATATTGGACAAAATTTAGAAAAGACAGACATAATATCTCAGGAGGTAGACATGATATATTAAAAGTGGACAAAATTATTAGAGAAGATGGATAGACTATTTTAGAATGCAGAAAAAATAGTTGTAAAGTAGAAAATAATCTTAGCATAGCAAGCTGTCATAAGAGTATCGTGCCAATTCATACAAGTCGTTCTGCGTTAACTTCTTCTTCCACCAAACTTGTCGTACATGAGGTTACAAATTAGGTTTTAAAATCTCTTTTGGCATCACGGGGTCAGTATGTGGGCCAGTGTTTTCAGGTACTAATTGAAAAATAGCTGATACCCATTTCCTGGATGCTCTCTTATGCCTATAAATACTCATATCTCCACCACACATGTGGACAAAATTGAAGTTTTCAATGACAAATCTAGTGGTGTGTATTATCAGTGATGCATGGAGCCTCCAAGCGCAGCCGGTTGTCTCATTTTTTTTAAGCATTTAACTGTGATCCTTCTTTTATTGTTCATCACAAAATCACACACATTTCTTCGCAATGGAGCAGTAGACGGTGCCAACCTCACTTCTTTTATACTGTCCAATTGTTGGCTAATACTAATAATACAATCATGCCATCAAGCAGGAATATAGATGATATCATTTATCATGTCTTCTGTTAACCATACGTATTGATCGTTGTTGGGACCAATAAAAGAGGCATTAGTGGTCAACACATTCTCTGATTCTTGTGTGGTCAACACATTCTCCGATTCTTGTGTACACAGTAAGAGTCGACTGTAGGGAAGAAAATTCAAATAAAAAGGCATGGCAAAAATTACATAAAATTTTGCGGACCAAAAACATCGTATGATGGACACAGTACTACGTAGAAGGTGGACAAAGTAAATGTATGGTGGACAAAAATCATCAAATGGTGGACAAACTATGTAGAAAGTGGCCAAAATAAGATACTTGTGGACAAACTATGTAGAAGTTAGATAAAAAAAGATCCTTGTGGGCAAACTATGCAGAAGTTGAACAAGAAAATGTTGTAGACAAACTGTTTAGAAGTTAGATAGAATGAAACTAATTAGAAAAAAAACATCATATATTGGATTGTAACAGACCACGATGGACAAATAATAATATTGTGGACAACATTCGAACATTATATACAAAATTAAAGAGCAAGATGATTGAACAGAAACTCTTACTTCTGGCTTCCTTCAGGGAGGATCCAAGACATCAAAGCACCGTAACATTAAGTCTTGCTTGTACATTCACAAGTATGCAGTTATACGTATGACAAACCTCAAGCAAATATTTCACATTCTTATCGGTGTTGAGTTCAAAAATAATGTTGGGTTGTTGCTCAAGTTTATAAACAAAAGTTAACTTGCACACTGAAAAATATAGCGAGTTAGATACTTTCATCTTGAAAGTAGAAATGCTAATACCATTTTGCATCTTAAAAAAAAAATTCTTTCATCATCAGGAGAGCTAACACACATCAAAATAAAGTCAACTCCTTCCAGAAAAGATAAATAAGATTCATTTTTTGAAGATAAAACTATTGAAATAAAAAGATTGTGAGAATAGAGGAAGAAGAGAGAATAAGAAGATAGAAAATGAGATAAAGAAGAAAAAGGGCAAGGATCAAAAGTGGATCAACAGATTAAATATGCTAGGATCAACATTTCCTCCCATTTTTATATCATATCACTATATTTTCCTCTAATTTCATAATACATCACATCACAAAAGGCTTAAAAAATACTGATAATGCTGATTCAGGCTCAGGTGGACAGAAAATATAGAAGAGTGGACAAAATGTTGGCTCAACTGAGGTGAACACCTTGGCCACACGGCTAGCGCATAATGCTGGCCACACGCGCAAACCTCTTACTTGTTAATTTAGAAAAGGTAGTAAATCAAGGGCAATGCGGATATTATAAAAATACAATTGCATTTGTATTTCCTTTTGTAAGAACAGGGACTTAGATTGGATGAAAACTTGATCAAGGGACTATTTAACATTGTTTCACACAATGAAGAATTTTTCACAAGAGGGTCTATCCCAGGGACCTAAAAATAATTTTTCCCAAAAAGAATGTCACCATCAGTTGAGCAGAAAGAAATAGACATGAGAAGGTGGCTCCTCTTACTCCACTTCTCTCTGACATCTCCCTAATTCTCTCTCTCTCTCTCTCTCTCTCTTCTCACTTTGCAATTCTCCATTAAAAGTCAATGGAGGAGTCACTGAAATCTGTGTCTCTCGACTACCTCAACCTCCTCATCAACGGGCAGGCCTTCAGTGATGTCACCTTCAGCGTGGAGGGCCGCCTCGTCCACGCCCACCGCTGCATCCTCGCCGCCCGCAGCCTCTTCTTTCGCAAGTTCTTCTGCGGACCAGACCCGTCGCCGGGTCTCCAGCTTCTCAGCCCACGATCCCCTTCGGGCTCGTCCCCTCGAGGAGGCGGCGGTTATTCTACGGTGGTCATCCCAGTTAATTCAGTGAGCTATGAGGTGTTCCTGCTCGTCCTACAGTTTCTCTACAGCGGGCAGGTCTCGCTTGTGCCACCGAAGCACGGGCCGAGGCCCAACTGCGGGGAGGGGGGCTGCTGGCACACCCATTGCACCTCGGCCGTCGATCTCGTGCTCGAGACGCTGTCGGCCGCCAGGTCTTTCGGCGTCGAGCAGCTGGTGTTGCTCACTCAGGTATGAAATTATTGACTTCTTGAGATGGAATTTTGTTAGTTGGGTAGTTTTCAATGAATTGCTGCTGCTGCTGCTGCTGCTGGATTATTTTTGTTTGCTTTTGTTGGGGTCAGATACTTGAGTTGAAGTTGAGTCCAGTTTTGAGGTCCCCTACTCTTCTTCTGTTCTGTCAATTCAGTGTGTTCGCCTGTGCGTGGGGGTTTACAGAGAGAAGCCCCCCATCTCTTTCTCTCTCTTTCTCTCTCTACTGTTTGTTCCTCTTTTCTCTCTCTGGAGTCTCTCAGAGAAACCTGCAAGTTTTGCTTCAGAACGATCGATGATGATGATGACAACGACACTGTTTGCATCCAGTCGTAGCATGCCCTCTCCCAAACAAAAAAGGCTTAGGTCTCTGACACAAAAACCCTTCCCACATCACACCTCTCAATTCGAATTCCAGGGTTTCTCGTTTTCTAATTAATTAACCGCCCTAACAATCTCATCTCATCTCATGTCAAGCACCATTCCCAATTTCTAGATTTGGGTGCCCTAACAAGTATTTCACTCCCCCCCAATCTCTACCCTCCCTCTTATATTTTATGCAATCAATTGAGAATTTTGTTTGTTTGTTTATTTCTTCATGCAGAAACAACTAGAGAGCATGGTGGAAAAGGCTTCAATTGAGGATGTGATGAAAGTTCTGTTGGCCTCAAGAAAACAAGAAATGCACCAGCTGTGGACCACGTGCTCTCACCACGTGGCAAAGTCCGGCCTGCCGCCGGAGATCCTCACCAGACACCTCCCCATCGACGTCGTCGCCAAGATCGAGGAGCTCCGCATCAAATCCTCCCTCGCCCGCCACCACCGCGCCCCCTTCCTCCCCCCCAACCACCACCACCACCACTACCACTTCCCCATTGAGATCGCCGCCAGCGCCAACCCTTCCGCCGCCGACCCCGAAGACCACCACCACAAGATCAGGCGGATGCGCCGCGCCCTCGACTCCTCCGACGTGGAGCTGGTCAAGTTGATGGTGATGGGCGAGGGGCTGAACCTGGACGACGCCCTCGCGGTCCACTACGCCGTGCAGAACTGCAGCAGGGAGGTCGTCAAGGCCCTGCTCGAGCTCGGTGCCGCCGATGTCAATTGCCCCGCGGGGCCCAACGGGAAGACCCCGCTCCACATTGCAGCCGAGATGGTCTGTCCGGACATGGTCGCGGTCCTTCTTGATCACCACGCAAACCCAACCGTGAGGACGGTGGACGGGGTGACCCCGCTCGATGTCCTCCGTACACTGACATCGGACTTCTTGTTCAAGGGGGCGGTGCCGGGGCTGACCCACATTCAGCCCAACAAGCTCAGGCTGTGCCTCGAACTGGTGCAGTCGGCGGCGATGGTCATATCTCGGGAGGAGGAGGCGGCAGCAGCGGCAAGTAATCAGGACACGGCCATTTATCCGCCGCCGCCACCGCCGATGATTTCGGATAACAACAATGCGTCAGTTAGTAGTAGTATGGTGAACCTGAGCTTGGACTCGAGAATGGTGTACCTGAACCTGGGCATGGCTGCTGCAGCTGGGTTGGATCAGTGTGGTGATCACAGTGGGAGCGACCACCACAGGTCTCAAGGGACTGCTGCTGGGCTTGGGCTCTCATCCATCTACTCTCATCATGATCACTTCCCATAAGTATTTATACTAGTATCTTGTGAGAACAAGGAGGTGATGAATTTTTTTCTCTTTCCTTCTTTCTTAATTTGCATTCATGATCAGTGTTATTTTAAGGGTGTTTTGGGTGATGAATTTGGACTTGGAAATTTTAGCTAGCTAGCTAGTAGTGATTATATTGTGCTCTCTCCCATCTCTCTCTCTCTACCCCTTTCTCCTATATATAATGTTTTTTTTCCTTTATATGTGAAATGTGTGTGGTGGGGGTACAAAAGCATGTGGGGGATTGAAGAGGGATACAACGAGAATCTAACCAAAGCATTGAATGATGGAGGAGATGCAGGTCAATCTTCTCATACTCTTCTCTAGTCTTGTCACTCCCTTTTGTTTTTATTTGTCACATAAAAATATAAAAAATTTTGTGTGTTTGTACACAGATAAATATACGATTTTTGTCATGGACTAGTGAGTTACATTAATGTGAGACCTTTTGTTTTTGTCTTCCCTCCCTGCCTTACAGCCGCGCCCCCCATCGCAACAACCCCAACCCCAACCCCCCAAATGAACATCCTGTGCAGTCCTTTTGTTGTGCTTTTAGCTCAACATCCATTTATATTTAGCACATTATCTTTTGTTTATGATCATACCAAAAACTTAAGCATACATATATGTATATATATGCTTTGTTTTGTTTGCCTCCCAGCTAATGAGCAGTTCTCTCTTTCCTTTAGTAGACATGGCAATCTAGCTTTCTTTTGCCTGCAAGTATTTTTTGTTTATGGCAAAAAAATGGAGCTAGATTATTCAGCTATGGACAAAAAATGTTTCTCTTTGTCTAGTTCGAATGAAGCAGATAGCTAGTGAGACTACTACTACTACAGAAAATATTTTGAGTAGGTTTGTTCCTTCTTTCTATCTAAATGAGGGCCTTGTTAGCTCATGTCTTTTCCTTCTTTTGCTTTTAACCTTTTTTGGTTAGCTTGAGGGTCTAAACGGTCTTCATTTTCTCTCTGCTATAGATAGTGAAAAGAACAATATGTATGCATTAATATCATCTCATGGATTATCTTTTGCTGTTCTCAGCTTGGAACTCTCTATTTATACCTTTTCCTTGCCCTCTTTAACCCTCCCAAAACAGCAGTAGTTTTGGAAATAAACTATATGCGTACAATGTTTATTATTTTTGGACTCTCTCTCTCTCTCTCTCTCTCTCTCTCTCTCTTTATATATATATATATATATATATATATATATATATATATAATATATATATATATATATATATATATATATATATATATATATTCACGTGCAAACTCACTCTTCTTTTCACCATATTTATGTAATTAGAAAGTTCTGTCATTTTGATTTGAATAAAATAATTAATGCATTCACCTTCCAACACTATTAGCATCCAAAATGTCAACCTGCAGCAAGTTTTACTTACTGCACATACTAGTGAAAGTATGTTTTGGCAATAATATGATTATTGTTTATAAAGTACTTGCAATTGTAGAAACGATTTATATATATATATATATATATATATATATATATATATATATATATATATATATATATGGAGATGATCCTCTAAGAACGGTTCTCACGGATTTCTGTGAGAACTTTCACGTGGGTCGCCGGATCTGATAGATCAAATCAAATAAAACTAGATCTCTATCAGATCCGACGGCCCACGTGAAAGTTCTCAAATGAATTCGTGAGAACCGTTCTTAGGAGATCAACTCACTATATATATATATATATATATATATATATATATATATATATATATATATATATATATATATGAAAATTTTCAAATGAGAAACTTTCTCGTAATAAGCTTCGTGAGAAAACCATATAAGAGAGATTTTATAGATGATCCGAACCGTTCATCTTGATTTACATACTCTAATTAGACTACCAATAAAAAATCACGCGATTCTAACTTTTTTTACCGTGCATCAAGTGACATCTTTATTCTACGGTGATATAACATATGTCCTGTAACCACTTGTTGTATGGGTAAAAAGGCTTGAACTCGCGTGATTTTTAATCGATAGTCTAAATAAACTATATAGATCAAGTTGAACGGTTCAAATCATCTACATAAAAGCTCCTATATAGTTTTCTCACGGTCTTCGTGTGAGAAAGTTTCTCATACGAAGACTACTCTCTCTCTCTCTCTCTATATATATATATATATATATATATATATATATATATATATATATATATATATATATATATATATAGTGAGTTTATCCCCTAAGAACGGTTCTCACGAATTCATGTGAGAACTTTCACGTGGGCCGTCGGATCTGATAGAAATCTAGTTTTATTTGATTTGATCTATCAGATCCGACGACCCACGTGAAAGTTCTCACAGAAATCTGTGAGAACCGTTCTTAGAGGATCAGCTCCCTATATATATATATATATATATATATATATATATATATATATATATATATATATATATATATATATATATTCACCAGTATAAATGATATTTTGCAATTGAATTAGTTTGCCTTGTGCTGATCTTTGTAGGCTAATTAAATACTAGAAAAAGAGATCTACCATCCTGAAATTTTTCTATATCCATAGAATTTAAGTCCTGTACCAATATTTTCTTGATGTAGTCTGATACTAGATAATTTATATAGTCTATTGGAAACTATAAAACATTGCATCAGGAAATTATCTGTGGTTCAAATAGGCATTTAATGATTTCTAACTGACTGAACTTGTTTTTCATACTTTGTTATGAATTTTATTTTAGGGAAATGTTTAGAAAGAATACGCATATTTTTTTTAATTGATAGTAAGGATGAGAACACAGATGTTTGTTTATCTTGGCTTTTAGGTTGAACCTTAATTCTGTAAAAAGATGGAATTAGTTTTTGACTGATATATGCAAAATTGTTTCAAGTATAACCAAGATTAATGAATCCGTATTCACTTCCTTTTGGTGATTAATGAAAATAGTGGAAATAGATTTAATTAGTGTTAACTGTTAATGTTTTACTTAATCAAGTCAAAGATCCAAATAATCAAAGCACATTATATCCATATGGTCCTCTAATTTCCATATTTTTAATCATACGCAATTCAGTGGATATTTCTCATACACAACTATTAGAATATACTATGTTTCCAAATTAATGTTTAGGATGAAGGTTGTTGTAAAACCTTTTTTTTTCTTTTCTTTTCTTTTTTTTTTTTTGGGGCGGGGGGGGGGGGGGGGGGGGGGGGGGGGGGGGGTGAATAGGGTCATGAATTGATTAATATTCAATTTTTGAATTGGATATGCAAGTTATGCTCTGGTGGGATACCAGTCGGCTTGTAAAATGTAGAATTGAACTGTGGTAGAATAACAGACAATCAAAATTGATGCAAATGACAATTAACAATAAGTAGCAACGTGGTAATAAAATAAGCAGTAATAATAATAAAAATTAAAGTGCAAAAGGAACTAAAACTCAAGAATTTTAGGGTAGTTCGGTAATCCCCTACATCAATTATCTAGAAGGCCTTTTCTTTAGAATTTTAAATTCACTACATGCTTCCAATCGAAGCTAAGAATTACACGTCCCAATGTTCTAACCTCTAGAGCTTGATCTTCCCCCCCATCCAAAGAGTACACCGGTCAATCTTCACGCTTCGGAGTTGGACTTTCTCCTATATACCAAGAGGGTACACGGGCTCACAAAAATATTTTTTGTTCCGTAAGGAACAAGTCATAACTCAATCAAAGTATATAAATCTTCAAAATAAAAAGTACAAATTAAGACTCTAGTGTAATTGATGAGAAATAATTAACTCTTAATGATTGACATTTAACAAGGAGAATTTAAAAAGAGAAGATTTCAAGAAGAAATAAAGAAAGAGTTAGAAGATCCTCTAGTCAATTTTCTAAGAATGAAGTCGTTAGAGATGAAAATAAAAACTCCACAACTTCTATATTTCTCAAGAAAATAGTTCTTAAAAATTGCAATGAATGCTTGAAGGCTTTTCGAATGAGCAAGAGTGTAATATGTTAATCTCAGTCTAATAGCCCATCTCACAAAGAGAGAGAGAGAGAAAGAAACTTGGCTGCTTAAATGTGAGAAGGATAGCAAGGAATGGGTAAGAGAGAAAAATGCCAAGGAAGCATATTTGTAATGGTTATAAGCAAGTTGGCATAAGCTAGAAGAGGTAAAAGCTTCTCTCTCCAATAAAAAGCATCATAGTATTTAACCCAACTTTGGTTGTCAAAGTCCAAGTCAAAAAGGCTAGCACATGGGATGATGAAATAATAGGAAGTACATAAGAGATGTATAATATTAAACTATTGGTTCTCTTCTAACAGTCATACTTTCAGAGTTGAGACCAATGGAATAAAATATTATTTTTGTAGACTAATCAGGTAAAGTATACAAAGAATATTATGTGTCTTATTCTCTTATTCTACCAGCTCAAGAAGTATGATAGAGAGAACGAATAGTTTTAATAAAAGAAAATAATTGGAATAGATTATCAAAAGATAGACCTATAGGATATAATCTATTTCAGAAATTCTTAAGGATAAAAAGGGAGTAGATAGGAATTTATAGAAACACCAAAATAGAGATAATCATTTTTGCTCATTAATTACTTACATATTTTTCTATTGGTGTAAAAGTTGAAGCTTTAGTCTTTTTTTCTTCAATGTGCTCATATAGCTTGATTTGATATTATAGAAGGTTGAAAAATGGAGCTTGATTTTTCCTGCCATCCTCCAGTAGACATGACATTAGACATGACATTGAAGCACAATTTCATCCATCCTCTTTTATCTTTGTCTTAACCTAAAATGAAGACAAGCAACTAAAACAAGATTAATAGCTAATTTATAGGCTAATCATCATCATCAAAATCATTGAAATTACAGTTGCTGCATGTGTAATTTAGTTATGTAGATTATATGAATCTAGTTGGACGCTTATAGATTATCCATATATGCCGTGCTCTTCCTTACTGGGTGGAAAGTGGTATTCGTTCGTTATAGAGGCTTTCTCAGGTGGCCTCCCTCCATTGCATACAGGTGGAGTAGATAAACTATGGAATGTATGTATTCTACAACACATCATATATGTTTGTATGTAAAGCATGTCTAGGTTCTTGATTTCTGTAAAGTGCGTAGTTGTAACGAGGCTCATCTGTTTTGGGCTAGATACCTACAGGCATTGAGCAAGTTTTCACGACAACATATGTGTTATCCACTTATTGATTCAAAAGTATAATGTTTTCTGATATCTGGATTTAGTTTACCTTAACATATTCACTTGAAATATTGCTTCTCAAGAAGGATGAATTTCCAATATTTTCTGATGGAGATATGCATAGTTTTTATTTTTGAGACACAAACACGGAAGCATACTCTAAGTGAACAAATTCTATCAGTTTCCACTCTTTCTGCTATTTCATCTTGAATTATAGTCAATATGATTTGGATACGGGGATGCAGATATATGAGCTCATTATACAATGGTTGTTACTTCTAAAAGTTGTATATTGTTCACAAAGAGCATAACTGGAACAATATTACGTTTTATTCAAGAAAGCTGTTTTCCATCAACATTTTGTTTGAGAAATTTTTCTTATAAACGGATTGCTGATAAAACAAGGAGAACTAAGAGAATTGCAAGGGAAGTAAGAGGAACCAAAAGAAACAGATTCAAGTCCTGGACCAAAAGAAGCTGATTTCAGTATACCCTATTGTAATTTTCTTTCTTTCTTTCTTTTTTTTTTTCCCTGAATGCTCAAATCTGTAGGCTCTACATCTTTGTATCTTCATGTAATGGAACGCCTGGACCATGCACTCTAGCTACTTCTCATAAAGGAGATGTTTTTGGTGTAAGTTTATCGAAATTAGTTTCTTAATAATGGATAAACATTAGATTTACAATTTCCAGTTGACTACTTAGCTCATCTTTATACATGGGGAGTCGACTTCCAAAGTTTATTTTCCTTTTTTGGAGGCATTTCTGTTAGAAATTAAAAACTATCATGCGGATTAAATTAGCATGGATCTAGAATCAAAACATCTCAAGAATTGAATATACATAATAAACAATACACTAAATTCACCATACCTGAAGCCATTGATGAATTGAGGAAGGTAGATGGATGAAGACCTTAATCCTTCTCGTTAATCTTGCAATTAACTTTAATCTGCAATGACCTTCTTCTCTCTGTTTCCTTCTCTTATCAAAACCCTAATTCTCAAAAGTGATGGAGTCCTCAAAACAAGGGAGGGAATTTGATTTCATTCACAGGAGGAGAGAAGTGGGTCTCATTTGCAAGTAATCATGTTTGATAAAACCACCCATCATGGTTACTTTATACCCCACATGATTATTAAAACATTATACAAATGTAACTTTAATATGGGCATACATAATATCAGTTTACTTTAATTAGGAATCCAATTAAATAGGGTAGTGGGCCACTTATATTTAATGTGAGATTAACATTCTCCCACTTGGACCACTAGCCGATTATGTAAAAACTTTAGAAAACAAATAAAAGAAAAGACTCATTTTCAAAATATTTTGACTCCATTGGATTCCATACTGAAAAACTTTGACACGTGATCACGAATTTTAAAAAACAACAACTGATAAGCCCAAATCATGAAATACTGTAATACTGCAATTAGCTTGGACCACCAATGCGAGTCATAGCGGTTATACAACTTCTATGTCATACTCCCTTCTATGTACCACAACATTGATAACCCTTACTAATTGAGTCCATAACCAAAATGACCCCTGTAATTGTCTTGTTAAGACATTTCCTGTTTAACAAACATCCATACATAATATGTGCACACATAATTGGATAACAGGAAATACAGAAACAAACTTTTATTGCGCAATATTGTCAATTATACAAGTACCAAAACATACATTTACAGATTGCTCAAAAGACCCATTCTAACAACATGTTCCTTGAATGTCTTTGGAGGCAATCCCTTGGTCATTGGATCAGCAACCATTAAAGTGATACTTATACTTTCAATTGACACCCTTTATTTCTGAACTCTTTCTCTAACCACCAAGTACTTAAGTTCCATATGTCTGGAACCACTAGAGTACTTTCCATTCTTAGAGAAGAAAACGGCTGCTGTATTATCACAAAATATCTTCATCGGCCTGGCAATAGAATCAACTACACCAAGTGCTGAGATAAAATTCCGTAACCATAATGCATGATTCGTGGCCTCAAAACATGCTATGAACTCAGCCTCCATCGTGGATGAAGCGGTGATAGACTGCTTTACACTCTTCCACGAGATTGCCCCACCTGCTAGCATGAATATGAAGCCTGAAGTAGACTTCCTGCTATCTGGGCAACCAGCAAAATCTGAGTCCGAATAGCCGATCACTTCCAACTGATCTGATCTCCTATATGTGAGCATATGGTCCTTCGTTCCCTAAAGATACCGCATTACTTTCTTTGCCAATTTCCAGTGCTCCATTCCTGGATTGCTCTGGTATCTTCCTAACATCCCAACAGCAAAACTGATATCTGGCCTGGTACAAGTATGTGCATACATCAAGCTCCCAACAGCTGACGCATACGGAACTTTCTGCATTTGACCCTTTTCTAAGTCATTTCTAGGACACTGGCTCCCACTTAATTTGTCACCCTTCTGAATGGGTGCACAACTGACTGAACATAATTCCATATGAAATCTTTCCAAGACTCGATTGATATAACCTTTCTGAGACAGTCCTAGCAATCCTCGAGATCTATCCCTGAAGATCTCTATGCCAATAATATAAGTTGCCTCACCCATATCAACCATATGAAAATTCTTGGTAAGATAGCTTTTAAATTCATACAGTAAGCCAATATCACTACTGGCTAACAAAATATCATCCACATACAGAACCAGAAAGATAAACTTGCTCCCACTGATCTTCAGATATATACACTGATCAACAGTATTTTCTGTAAATCCGAAAGAGGTAATGGTATCATTAAACTTTATATACCATTGCCTGGAAGATTGTTTAAGTCCGTATATGGATTTCTTTAATTTGCAAGCCAAGTGTTCTTTTCCTTTCTTTGCGAACCCTTCAGGTTGCTCCATGTAAATTTCCTCATCCAAATCTCCATTCAGAAAAGCTGTTTTCACATCCATTTGATGTAACTCCAAATCATAATGAGCTACAAGGGCCATAATGATTCTAAAAGAGTCATTCTTTGATACTGGAGAGAAGGTTTCTCTATAATCAATGCCTTCTTTCTGAGTGAAACCTTTAGCCACAAGTCTGGCCTTATATCGTTCGATATTGCCTTTGGAGTCGTGCTTGGTCTTAAAGACCCATTTACACCCGACTTTCTCACAGTTATTAGGCAATTCGACGAGATCCCAGACTTTATTTTGGTTCATAGATTTCAACTCTTCATTCATAGCATCAACCCATTTACTAGAATCATTGCATTCTATGGCTTGTGAAAATGAAACTGGATCTTTATTAATCCCAATATCAAAATCAGATTTGTTGGCCCAATGGCCTTCCACTCTAGTTTTGATGATGATCAACACTCATGTAGTTATGTTTACTAATATTCTTGTGTTTCTAAGTTTCAGATCATTAACAGGATATTAGTTTGGGAGATTAGCTTCAACAAGATGATTAGAAGCTATCCATGATGATTCCGGTGCCAAAGCTTAAAGATCATACCTTTGCACTTGGAGAATCACGGAGTTTTGGAGCAAGTCTACTTGAAGATAGAAGATCTACAAGCAAGACTTAGGTATCCTAGTTTAGATAGTGTTTTAGATCCATTTGTAAAGCTTAGTTAGTGGATATGCTCAAGTGCACAAAACACACACGATTTATGATTTGGTTTTGGTTTTATGAATAGTTGATCAAAACAAGTTTACATATGGTATATGTATAGTAGATGTTCTCTATTTATACATACATGCTTTAACTTGGTAAACAAACTTATTTTGATATCCCTATTCATGTTTTGGAAAAATCAAGTTTGACAAAATACAGGTTTTGTTTTGATAAAATTTGCAAGACTCTAAAATGAATTGATATGTTGATATATTGTCTTGAAATTTCTATCACAGGTTTATGTTTCAATATAAAATGACAAAACAATTTTTATGGAATTTTCAGAAAAGATAAAATATTTTATAAAATATTTTTTTTTCCAAAAATTCTGACTGATTTGTGCTGATAGGCTGGTCGGTCGACCGTGTCGGTCGACCGCACCAAGGGGCCGGTCGACCGACCCGGTCGACCGACGTGCACAGACGTGCACGTCTGTTAGGCACAGATCCGGTCGACCGGGTCGGTCGACCGAAGTGAGAGTTCTGCTCACTGGAAATTTCGGTCGACCGGGCCGGTCGACCGATAGTGCCCAACGGTCATATTTCTGACCGTTGGCGGTCGACCGGGCCGGTCGACCGGTGGCTGTCAGAATTGCCACATCAGCCTAACGGCTAGTTTTCTGTTTTGGCCTATATAAAACCCCATTCCTTTGGGATTTTGGCTAAGGTTTTTAAGAGGAAAAATTCTGGTTTCAGTAGAGTTTAAAAGAGTTTTTAAAAAGAGTTTTGTGCTTTAAACTTCTAATCTTTATTGTTTTGGGTTTTTGGAAAAATCAAAGAAATAGGAATTTGGGATATTGTATTGGTTTTCATTCTCCATCTTTTACAAGAATTTCCCAAGTGTTTTCTTTGTTGCTTGTTTTCCAAAAAACACCTAGTTTCCACTTGAGCTATATCTTCTATCCTAAGTTATTAGGATCTTTGTTTTGTGTGGAAAAAGAAAAGAGAAAAAGAAAGAAAAGAGAAGTTTGTGGTTGTGGAACCACTTGTTGTAAACCCTCCTTGCTTTGTGAATCCCTCTTCGGTAGAGGTGATCGGAGTGGTATTGTGATTGGTTTGTGAGCCTCTTAGGTAGAGGTGGTTGTTGTATTTGGCTACGGGCCGTTATCCCTCTTCGGTAGAGGTGGATTGTGGTTGTATAGCCTCGGTGGCTTTGTACGGTTGAGAGAGGAGTTTGGTACTCCTATAGTGGATTGGGAAATCCTACACGGTGGTGTAGGCGGGGATGTAGAGCTAGGGGCTCGAACCTCGTATCAAATCTTTGTGTTTGCGATTGTCCAATTTCTCTCAACTCTAATCTCTTTACATTTGTGCAAGCATCTTTCATTCATAGCATCATATATACTTGCTTGTGTTGAGCATGTTTCATATTGCCTTGCATATATTTCATATTGCAATTCATCTATATTTGCTTGGCTTGATTGTGTGTGCACATATCCTGGTTGCTTGGATTGCTTGTGTGTGTGTGCCTAATTTATACTCATATCCAACAAGAGCTTCACATAGCGCCTCAACCCATTTCAAGGGGAATCAAGAGGAGTTAGTCCAGAGCCTCGAAAGGGGAATTCGGCTACACTTGTTGAATTGTATAAGTTTGTTGCACATTTGCATTAGCTTCCGCATTTAGCGCACTTAGTTTGCATTTAGTCACTAGATTAGCACTTACACCTATTCACCCCCCCTCTAGGTGTATTTCAATTGGTATCAGAGCTAGTGCTCCTGATATTAGGCTTAACATCCTAGGAGTGATCCATTTGCTTGCTAATCTCTTGTTTGCATTTGTTGTTTGCACACATATAGTTTACCATGGCCTTCATGACCCCACCTTTGTATGACCCTTCTAACATTCATGTTTGGAAGATTAGAATGACCGTTTATTTACAAACCCTAGGTCATAAAGTTTATCTTGCTATTACCAAGGAATCCTTCCTTAGTGATTGCAATCATATAGGGGCCAATGCACAAGCCCTTGAGGCTATTAGAAGCACTTTACCTAAAGATTATCTTATGCGTGTTCTAATATTGATTCCGCTTTTGCAGTGTGGAATCTATTGTCAACTACAACCACCACCTCCGAGCTTCAAGCACAAATCCAAAGGGAAGAGGAATCTAGTGGAGAGTCCGAATCTCAATGCTTCATGGTCCAAGGGAATGACTCCCTTGAGGTACAATCGGAACCCCACTTAGATAGCAATGATGATTGTTCTAGTTCTTCATGTGATGAACATATTGATCCCCATGCTTTAAATGAAGAACTTTCAATTGTATGTGAAAAGCTAATAGAAAAATATAAGCTTTTGAAAAAGAAAAGTCTAGAAATTGAAAATGAAAATAAGAATTTGCATTCTAGACTTGATAATGTTTTGCAAGAGAAGGTTGAGGTCTATAATGAAAGGGATTCATTGAGATCTCAATTAGACCTTGTTTTAAAAGAAAATGAATTTTAAAGTCTAAAAATGATTGTGATAATGTGTTGAAAAATAATGATGTTTTGTCATCGAAAATTGATTTTGTTCTAAAAGAAAATGATTCTCTAAAAAGAGAAATTGATTTCATTTCAAAAGAATTAGAATTTGTTTAAGTAAAAATAATTCTTTGAAAAATGATATGTCTTCTCATGTTTGCCATGCTAGGGTAGTATCACACACTTCACCTATTGCATGCCACACTTCTTCTTTGATTAACAATGAAATATCCATGCTTAAGAAGAGTGTAGATTGTTTGGGCTCCACTTTGAGCCAATGTGTAGAAGGGCATACACGCTTGGAATCTTTGCTTCGAAAGAAACAAGTTCCATCTTTCATGCACACCTTCCACGGCATACACATGCTCCTCACGGACACCATCAACACATGTATGCTCATGTGTACACTTGTACACATTGTGGTCGTAAGGGCCACCTTGCTAAATTTTGTTTTGATAGATTACATGTCAATAATTTAGCAAATAAAAAGAATTTTGTTTGGGTTAGAGAAGGGACTAACCCCCATGGACCCAAAAGACAATGGGTACCAAAGACCACCCCTCCAATTTTTGATGTAGGTGAGGGCTCTCACATGACGTGAGAGTGATGGCACCTTGGAGTGGATGCGTTCCGGGCTTCATGGAAATCAATTGGATGCATCACTTTCAAGGGAAGATTTGGTGGAGAGGACCACCATGTTTGGAGACAAGGAAAGTTGCCCTCTTGGCTTTGGTAACAAATTCCTAAACTCCCATTTACTACATGCTTTACATTTTTATCATTCTTAGCATGTATTGATAGCATGTTTTATTGTTTGATTTATGACATGTTTTATTGTCTTTGGATTAGTGTGTAAATGCCATGCTATTAGATCCTTGACATACATGTATAGTATTTGAGACACATGCTTATATGAATCCATAATTAGTGTTCTCATGTTTGTTTAAACTATAATGTACATCATGAATCTAATACATGTGTATTTGACATATTAATCATGTTTTAGTTTTATCATGATGATTTTTAGCTTGGTTTTGTACTTCATGTGGTATAAACTAGTTTAGATGTAGATATTATCAAAACTTGCATATATACATGTACACATAGTGAGAACAAATTGACTTATATATGTTTTGTACCTCATGCTCATTTGTACCCACTATATGCACTTGTATAAGCTAGTTTTGAGGATTCTTCCATTTAAACTTGTCATACCTATTTTCTTGATTTTACTTCATGTATATGTATTTTTGAATTCAAAACTAATAAATATACATGTATACCCATCGAGTCTTTTGCCTTCATGCAATTACTTTTAAATAGACTCGTTTATGATTGGGATATGTATGTACATTGTTAGATTTGGATGAATCATACATATACCTAGAAGTTGTGTTACAAATAAAAGAATTTTGATGAATTCGTGTGAGTTTCGGTTTAGCAAAATGATATTCGTGTTTGTCTTGTGCTTAATGATTTGATTACTTGTTTAGATGTTAGTTTTCATTAAGACTAGGTATATATTGTACATATAGTGGGACACAAATAAATCTATATATGTTTGGGTTGAATGCTTATTTGTTCCCATTAGATGTGTGAATATAGTCTAGTTTTGATGATTCATACGTTTTAGACTTGTATCTCATTGTTGATTCGTGTTTGTGAGTTTTCCATTTCATGTATATGTTTAGCTTGCCAAACCTTAAGAAATACATGTACACCCCTTGAGTCATTTGCCTTTCATGCAAATATCTATTATGGACTCAAAAGTGTGTTTAGGGATATGTATGTATACTTCTTGTTTGTCAAGTCATACATATACCTTGAAAAATAAATATTTTTTATGATTCTTGTTTTAAGGAATATTTGAACTTAGTGACAAATTTTCATGATTGTGATCTCCACACTTTACTTGTACACTCACACCTTCAAATTGGTCATGCTTTGTTTTCATGAGACCTTTTTTATACTTAATTGAATAGAGTGTTGATTATCATGTGGATTTCATTTTTATGAAAAATGATTTGTATTTATTCCTACTTGAAGGATTTCGTACTAGTTAACAAAACTATTCATGTTAACTAGTTCGTATTCTTCGCTTTGATAATATGAGATATACACTTGACCCTATTCTTTAAATTGGTATCTTTGAATACTTTCAATTGGTATCAATTTTTGATCCTTCTGGTATACTCATATATGTTTTATGTATGTATGTATGTATGCTTTCTATCCTATGGTATCAATTTCAATTGGTATCTATTACTCTCATACATATATATCTTAATGCTAGCTTGAAAATTTTTCAAATGGTTGATTGTTTTTCAATTGGTATCTTAACAAGCTTATGCATATGTTTTGTTGGTATTTCATAAAGGGGGAGAAAATTTGTTGTTGTCTTTCAATTGGTATTTGATTCCCACTCCCTTGCTTTATGTTAAAATATAGTTTCAAATTGGTATCATGTGTTTAAAAGAACATATTTCTCTTAATGATATCAAGATGTTTATGTTGAGTGTTTTTAATTGGTATCTCAAAATTTTGTTTAAGAAAAATATATACTTTGATTTACATTGCTATATGTTTTACTTCAATTGTATCAATATGCACTTTATTGTCATATCTTGAATTGGTATCATTGTTGTTATGAATGTTTGGATTACCCCTTCTTGATCTTTTGTTTTTGACAAAAAGGGGGAGAAAATATATGGAGAAAATATATGGAGAAAATATTGTTTTTATGATTTTAACCCTTTGTTGGTTCCTTGATTAGGACAAAAAGGGGGAGAAGACTTTGGTTGTTTTGTAACTTATATGCATGACTTTGTATGCATGTATTTGCTTTAAGAATTAAAAAAATGTTTGATTTTGCTATTTACCCCTTTGTTGATGATTGACAAAAAGGGGGAGAAGAATTTGTGTTTATGTTTTTAATATATGCATGAATTCCTTGCTTAATTGGTATATTGTTTATATTGTTTAAATTGGTATCTTGTTTAAAATGATTGTTTTTATTGATATCTAGAACATTAAGCATTGCATGTTGTTTGGTTAAATTGGTATCTAGAACATAGTTTATGTTGAATATTCCATTAGTATCTAGAGTACCATGTTTATATGCATTGTCATGCATTGCATATTATTGTTTATTTGTTTATGCATGAGTTAAGGGGAGCTTCTTGAAGCTTAACTTTAATCCATGCATATATAACTCCATGAGTTTTGTCATCATCAAAAAGGGGGAGATTGTTGGCCCAATGGCCTTCCACTCTAGTTTTGATGATGATCAACACTCATGTAGTTATGTTTACTAATATTCTTGTGTTTCTAAGTTTCAGATCATTAACAGGATATTAGTTTGGGAGATTAGCTTCAACAAGATGATTAGAAGCTATCCATGATGATTCCGGTGCCAAAGCTTAAAGATCATACCTTTGCACTTGGAGAATCACGGAGTTTTGGAGCAAGTCTACTTGAAGATAAAAGATCTACAAGCAAGACTTAGGTATCCTAGTTTAGATAGTGTTTAGATCCATTTGTAAAGCTTAGTTTAGTGGATATGCTCAAGTGCACAAAACACACAGATTTATGATTTGTTTTTGGTTTTTATGAATAGTTGATCAAAACAAGTTTACATATGGTATATGTATAGTAGATGTTCTCTATTTATACATACATGCTTTAACTTGGTAAACAAACTTATTTTGATATCCCTATTCATGTTTTAGAAAATCAAGTTTGACAAAATACAGGTTTTGTTTTGATAAAATTTGTAAGACTCTAAAATGAATTGATATGTTGATATATTGTCTTGAAATTTCTATCACAGGTTTATGTTTCAATATAAAATGACAAAACAATTTTTATGGAATTTTCAGAAAAGATAAAAGATTTTATAAAATATTTTTTTTCCAAAAATTCTGACCTGATTTGTGCTGACAGGCTGGTCGGTCGACCGTGTCGGTCGACCGCACCAAGGGGCCGGTCGACCGACCCGGTCGACCGACGTGCACAGACGTGCACGTCTGTTAGGCACAGATCCGGTCGACCGGGTCGGTCGACCGAAGTGAGAGTTCTGCTCACTGGAAATTTCGGTCGACCGGGCCGGTCGACCGATAGTGCCCAACGGTCATATTTCTGACCGTTGGCGGTCGACCGGGCCGGTCGACCGGTGGCTGTCAGAATTGCCACATCAGCCTAACGGCTAGTTTCTGTTTTGGCCTATATAAACCCCATTCCTTTGGGATTTTGGCTAAGGTTTTTAAGAGGAAAAATTCTGATTTTCAGTAGAGTTTAAAAGAGTTTTAAAAAGAGTTTTTGTGCTTTAAACTTCTAATCTTTATTGTTTTGGGTTTTTGGAAAAATCAAAGAAATAGGAATTTGGGATATTTGTATTGGTTTTCATTCTCCATCTTTTACAAGAATTTCCCAAGTGTTTCTTTGTTGCTTGTTTTCAAAAACACCTAGTTTCCACTTGAGCTATATCTTCTATCCTAAGTTATTAGGATCTTTGTTTTGTGTGAAACAGAAAAGAGAAAAAGAAAGAAAAGAGAAGTTTGTGGTTGTGGAACCACTTGTTGTAAACCCTCCTTGCTTTTGTGAATCCCTCTTCGGTAGAGGTGATCGGAGTGGTATTGTGATTGGTTTGTGAGCCTCTTAGGTAGAGGTGGTTGTTATATTTGGCTACGGGCCGTATCCCTCTTCGGTAGAGGTGGATTGTGGTTGTATAGCCTCGGTGGCTTTGTACGGTTGAGAGAGGAGTTTGGTACTCCTATAGTGGATTGGGAAATCCTACACGGTGGTGTAGGCGGGGGATGTAGAGCTAGGGGCTCGAACCTCGTATCAAATCTTTGTGTTTGCGATTGTCCAATTTCTCTCAACTCTAATCTCTTTACATTTGTGCAAGCATCTTTCATTCATAGCATCATATATACTTGCTTGTGTTGAGCATTGTTTCATATTGCCTTGCATATATTTCATATTGCAATTCATCTATATTTGCTTGGCTTGATTGTGTGTGCACATATCCTTGGTTGCTTGGATTGCTTGTGTGTGTGTGCCTAATTTATACTCATATCCAACAAGAGCTTCACATAGCGCCTCAAACCATTTTAAGGGGAATCAAGAGGAGTTAGTCCAGAGCCTCGAAAGGGGAATTCGGCTACACTTGTTGAATTGTATAAGTTTGTTGCACATTTGCATTAGCTTCCGCATTTAGCGCACTTAGTTTGCATTTAGTCACTAGATTAGCACTTACACCTATTCACCCCCCCTCTAGGTGTATTTCAAGATTCCTGTAGATATACCACATAATCATCTGAAATGGCAGATCTTCTTTCCCTTTGAGATCTTCTCAAAGCTGCCGGTTGTGGTGGTTCTACAATATTTTCAATGGCGATATCCTCATGAAGTGGTGAACCAATATCATTATGTTGTTCTGGTATCTCAGCTTGATAATCAAGCTGAGGGACAACAATTTCTCTTGAAGGAAAGGGTATTGGGATATTTACCCTTACCACCTCAAGATCCACCTTTCTTGGTTCATCACTCCCACTAATTTCGCCATTCTCAAGGAATCTGGCATTACCAGTTTCAACAATTCTTGTACTATGGTTAGGACAATAAAATTTGTACCCCTTAAACTTATCTGGATAACCAATGAAATACCCAGATATTGTCCTTGAGTCTAATTTCTTTTCTTGTGGATTATATATTCTACCCTCTGCTGGACAACCCCAAACATGTAAATGTCTTAAACTAGGTTTCCTACCAGTCCACAATTCGAAAGGAGTTGTTGGGACTGCTTTACTAGGAACCCTATTTAAGATATACATAGCAGTCTTTAAGGCTTCATTCCACAATGAATTAGGTACATTAGAAAAGCTCATCATGCTCCTAACCATATCCATAAGTGTTCGGTTTCGCCTTTCAGCAACACCATTCTGCTGAGGCGTACCTGGCATTGTGTATTGAGCACAAATACCATGCTTTTCTAGAAATTTGGCAAATGGGCCAGGATGTTGTCCTGACTCATCATATCTTCCATAAAACTCACCACCTCGATCTGATCTTATGATTTTAACTTTTCTATCTAATTGTCTCTCGACTTCTGTAATGAACACCTCAAGGATGTCAACAGCCTGAGACTTTTCATGAATTAGATACACATAACCATAACGTGACAGATCATCTATAAAGGTAATAAAGTATCTCTCTCCCGTAAAACATGGAATGGAGAGTGGTCCGCAAATATCCGTATGAATTATTTCAAGAAGCTCTTTACTTCTTGTGGCACCTTTCTTGGTGTGTTTGGTTTGCTTTCCTTTTATGCAATCACACACACACCAAAATCAGTGAAGTCTAGGTTATCTAAAATCCCATTCTTCACTAATCTTTCAATTCTATCCTTGGAGATATGCCCCAGTCGTCTATGCCACAAGATAGAGGAATTTTCATTAATTAAGCCACGTTTAATACCAACATTCGAATGCAGAGATAAAAGAGATTGTGCAAACTCATCATTCAATGAAATTTTATATAAACCATCACATAAAATTCCGTGTCCAACCAACATTGAATTATACATTAAACTGAGTTTTCCACAACTGAATAAAACAGAATATCCAACAACATCTAATTTGGATAATGACATTAAGTTCCTAGAAATCGAAGGTACATAAAAAGTATCTTCAAGATTCATCTGATGACCTGTCTCTAAGAGTAGTCGGTAAGTACCAACAGCCTCGACCTCCACTTTGAGACGGTTCCCCATAAAGACAAATCTCTCACTTTCCTTCGGTTTTCGGGTTGTAAGGAATCCCTGCATTGAATTAGTTATGTGAGTTGTGGCTCCAGAGTCAATCCACCAAGTATTAGAAGGAACTTCAGCAAGATTTGATTCATAACATACAAAAGAAAGATTCATACCTTTTTTTCGAACCAAGCTTTCCTCTTGTTGCAGTCCTTCTTCACATGTCCTTTTCTGCCACAAAAGTAGCATTTGACAGTGAAAGTCTTTCCATGACCCTGGCTACTTTCCCCAGGTTCATTCCATTTCTTTGGTGGAAACCTCTTACCTCTTCCATATTTACCTTTCTTATGGATAGCTCCTTGAGATACTGCCAACACTGAGTGATGCCCTTCTTGCCTCAGTCTCACTTCCTCTTGTACACACATACCAGTCAGCTCATTCAGATTCCACTTATCCTTATAAGTATTATAGTGGATCTTGAATGGCCCGAACTGAGGAGGAAGTGAGTTGAGGATGAACTGTACTAAGAAGGATTCATCCACTTTCATTCCCAGTGATCCTAACTTGGCAGCTTTATCAGTCATATTAAGAATGTGTTGTTGAACTTCTCTACTACCATCATATTTCATGGTAGTCAGTTCAGCCATAAGGGTGCCAGCTAATGACTTATCTGCAGACTTAAATCGGTCTTTAACAGCAGTTAAAAGTTCAGATGCACTAGTAGTATGTGGGAGTGAAGTCTTGATGTTATTGGCTATGGTCATCTTGATGAACATGAGACTGAGTCTATTCGACCTTTCCCAGGCTTTGGCATGGCTAACCTGGTCTGCTGTGCTTTCAGCAGTCACTTCATCAGGTTTCTCTACTAAAAGAGCCATGTCAAGGTCCAGTACACCCAGTGTGAATTGGACATGTTCAAACCACTCAGAGAAGTTTATACCATCCAGGGCTGGAATGCTAGTTGCATGAGTGTGAAGGGAAATGGGAACGTTCACTGAAACAAAATAGGACAAGCTCACATTAAGGCCTCGAATCAATACAAAATTTTAAATTTTAATGAAGATGAACTATTGATATCACTTTGATTTCTCCTTTGGGCGAAACCTAAGCATATCTAGTGTTCACTCTTCAGGTGAGATTCTTTTATTACCTATGTAGGTCTAATATAATTTATGCCACTTAGACAGTAAGTCATGTTACCTTTGGGTATCCAATTCTACACCACTAAGTTACATAAATTACACTACCCTACCCCGGTTCATAATTATTTGAAAGAGACTTTCCTTTGGGCCAGTCCCAATCTCCTAACTATAACCGCCATCGAGAATATTATTGTCTTTAATGTCACCCTCATTGACAAGTCTTTTATGTAGTTGTATATTCATAAGGCTTACTAACATAGGTCACTTTGGCAACTACTAAATCAATAAACCGTATGAATACAAAACTAACCAACAATATTCTCTAATCTTTTATTTCAGTAATACTATAATACTTCAATTCATTACTTGACCAACATCAATCAATATTAACACAATAACTTAAATGTGTAACATACATTTATGATTGAAATTAGACCAACATTAGTCGACTGGTCAAGAAACTACTAGTCGACTTGGAACAATATAAGTCGACTATAGTGGAAGACCCAGTCGACTAGGGTCAAGTCAAGTCGACTTAGGATCAAGTCAAGTCGACCAACTATTATCAAGTCTAGTCGACTAAGTCAAGGTAATAAGTCGACTATACTTATTATTAGTCGACTGCTCAAAAATCAAGTCGACTCCTGAAGTCAACAGAGAACTCTCAACTTTCGGGTCACTCTGTTAGTCGACTTGGACAAAAGGATTAGTCGACTATACCCTTATTAGTCGACTACTCAAAATATCAAGTCGACTATACATTTTATTAGTCGACTATACAAAATTATTAGTCGACTCCTGTTCCGAAACAGAGAGTTCTTAACTTTCTGGAAAAAGACTTAGTCGACTAGTGTTTCGGGCTAGTCGACTAATAGTCGACGAAGCAGTTATCAAAGGCAGTTCCTGCTTGATCGACTGAAGTCTTAAATTAGGTAAATTAGGGTTTTTTTTTAATTCCTGAAATTTGATCCCAATTAATTGTACAATTAGAGGAAATTGAACAGAACATTAGGATTATTAAATCCTCTTAAAATTCTACAATTAAAAGATCAAAATTTTGATTTTTTTTTGAACTGTTAATTAAAAAAAACCCTAATTTCCCATAATCCATAATCCAAGATGTATTGATTCTAAAAAAACATGGCTCTGATACCAAATGTTAGAAATTAAAACTATCATGCGGATTAAATTAGCATGGATCTAGAATCAAAACATCTCAAGAATTGAATATACATAATTAAACAATACACTAAATTCATCATACCTGAAGCCATTGATGAATTGAGGAAGGTAGATGGATGAAAACCTTAATCCTTCTCTTTAATCCTGCAATTAACTTTAATCTGCAATGACCTTCTTCTCTCTGTCTCCTTCTCTTATCACAAACCCTAATTCTCAAAAGTGATGGAGTCCTCAAAATAAGGGAGGGAATTTGATTTCATTCACAGGAGGAGAGAAGTGGGTCTCATTTGCAAGTAATCATGTTTGATAAAACCACCCATCATGGTTACTTTATACCCCACATGATTATTAAAACATTATACAAATGTAACTTTAATATGGGCATACATAATATCAGTTTACTTTAATTAGGAATCCAATTAAATAGGGTAGTGGGCCACTTATATTTAATGTGAGATTAACAATTTCCGCAGTTTTAGTCATTACATTCATTATATTATGATTAAATATTTTTTTCATATTCTGTCCAAGATTTCTACAACAGATCGATGCGAGATATGCAATGCAATGAAAGCAACTGATTTACTGTCAAACTGATTTGAAATATGATTTATGATGAGAAAACTCTTTACTATTATAATGCAAGCCCTTGGGGGCTTGTAACTGAATTGTATTATTTTTTAATAATCTGTTATGACTTTACGTTTAAAAAGAAATTACAATGTTATACCTACTTGCCTTTAAGTTAGTTTAAATTATTTGATCATTTTATGTACAAGTATTTAGTCTATATAAGGATGGTAGTTATGTTAGTCGATATTGCCTATATAAATAGCATATATCATTGAAGAATTTAAAATCACTTATGCAATATAAAAGTGTCATACATTTTTTTTTTGTGATAATATGATGGAGTTAATGTTCCAGCCATATACAAACATACATACTAGTACAGATCTATGTTTTGACGTCACCGCTATCACGTCGGTTGTATAATCAATTGATGTGAATAATAAAGCGGTGGCATTTTTGTAAATATATAGAATGCGACGAGCGGGACAATTTTTTTAAAAAAAACAAAAATATTTCACATCGATTCTCTAAATAACTGACGTGGAAAGTTTATTCTCAAAATACGAAAACATTCCACATGGTTCTTTATAGAACCGACGTGGAAATCAAAATATTTGACGTCGGTTCTGTTCGAACCGACATCCGAATTTTTACATTTAATGTCGGTTCTATATTAGAACTGACGTTAAATGTATTTTTGAAAGACGGACCCCTCGATAGGAGATAAGCGCGGCATCTATCTGTTTGTATGTCAAGTGAGTCATTAATATATATTTATTTTTGACAATAAAATATTAATTATTTTATATATGTGATATATCTTAATAATTTCTGATAATTTTAGGTCCTTATATGACTGGTGTGAGGAAACAGGCTTGAGTCACTTGTATGATTTTATTTGTCTATATACCATATAGTACATATGGTTACCCATGAAGATGAAACAGATACAAAGGCTCGATATGTCAGAACACATTGCAACAAGGTGAACAGGCTGGCCTGTTGCATTTGGGCCATATAATACAGGGTAAGCACTGATCTTTTCTGATAAAATTCAATTGTTATTTAATTTAATTTCTCATATAAATTTATCTTGTAGTGGCCACTGAATGTTGTGTGTGCTTGACCCCAGCTCTTTTATTATATATTGGCTGGACTCGTTGGAAGGAGAAGTACGAAAATCGATTAAGAAAATAATTGATTTGTGAGTGTTTAATCTTGTATGTATTTATTAGTGCATAAATGCTTATAAAATTTTCATAACATCTATTATAAAATATTTATTAATAATCTTGTTTAATTTCTGAAATTTACGAAGAGGGTGCTCACCCTACCTGCTTCATGGAAGAGGATTCAGCTAATTCTTTCAGAAATCGATGATAAAATTTTAAGTTTTAACTTTTGCTTAACACATATATTTTGTTCTTGTAGTGTCCACGTTAACTCGATTCTATTGTGTGCGGATACTATATTGTGTGGTTTATATGTCAAATCATTACATTACAAATTAATCCTATTCTAAAAAAGTATAATCCTTTGATCTAAAATAAATTTATGTATTTTGTTAGTGTTACAACTAACACAAATAAAAATTGAATATATTTGGAGTTCGATGAAAATAAAACTGCATATACAGATCAGGAATTGGAGGAAATTCAGGAAGAGTGAGCGAAATTTGTGATGAATATATTGATAGTAAGTAATTTTTTGGTGAATCTTGTATTCAATGTATTTGTCTTGTACTGTGTTAAAATTTTCTCATTCTCATTACACGGTAGATCGCGTGAAAACCACAAGGATCGATCACTAGTACAGAAAAGGGATTTCACGTCGGTTGACTTCGGAACTGACGTGAATCAAAAGACGGTGGCAATTTTGTAAATAAAATGAGTATATTATTTAGTCGGAATTTTTTGAAAAAATAGACGATTTTCCACGTCGGTTCTGTAAAGAACCGACATACAATCTCTATGATTTAATATCAGTTCTTTACAGAACCGATGTGAAATATAAAGTATTAAGGAATAAAATATTCCACGTAAAGAGCTGACGTTAAATCATAAATTATTCCACGTTGGTTCTTTGAAGAACTGACGTGGTATCTACTGATTTCATGTCGGTTCTGTAAAGAACTGATATGGAATAAGATATAACATTGGCTCTATTTCGAACTGGCGTTATATGTTATTTCGAAAAACACGCCAAAATCCTAACCCTAATGAACTCTCTCGTGTTTCTCATCTCTCACCTCGAGCCCCTATCTCTCGCCTCTCTCTCCCCCCTCTCTCTCTCGATCCGTTTATTCCCAACGAGCAACAACCCACCCTCTCTTCCTCTCTCTTTCTCACCACACATGTGAAAGGAAAACCTTATTGATGAGTAGATCTGCGGATTCTTAAAAAAATTTGGCAGTTAAGAACGAAATTTTGCTATTGAATGCTTGAATCTCTCGTGGAAGAAAGTCTGAAAATCCAAAAGGTAAATTAAATCTCAATTTTTTAAAGGTTATTGAGTAAAAATTGTAGAATAATTGGTGTTTTTATGATCTGTTTAATAGTGAATGTGAAAGTCCTCTTGTTATTTTAGGGTTAAGTTATGAAAAATCTTAAAATATTCTACAACACCCTTGAGCCTTAGTTGAATCCAAAACAACACACATATTCTAGTCAAATATCTATTCAACACAAATTCGTAAAAAAAAATTATTATATTTATATTATTGCACCTATTTCCATATTCAACTTGTATTTTTTGACAACCATAGTATTTCAAATTCAATATTATATACTGCTACATGTTTTTTGTCCAGGGTTAACAAAATTGATATATAATGCAATAAATATATATTCAAACAAATATCAACAACTCATGTTAAATATAAACTTTATAACATACCCATTGAAATGTAGGATATCTAATTACTATCAAAGCCTAATGTGGACGTTGAAAGTTGAAATTTTGCTCCCAATCCACACTAAAGATCTTATCTTATTTAACTTGCAAACAAGTTTGTGACATTAATTTATTATGAAATAGTAGGCAAAATTTTAAAAAAAGAAAACTGCAAATACTATCAATGGAAAATAACTTTGGAATTGAATTGGTCACACTATTCAGCCATGTTTCACTATTGACCTCATCCATATTTCAAATCTAGACTATTTAGTTCCTCTTACCGACTATCATAATGCTTACCCAAGTTCCTCCTTCCACCTCCTCACCTGTAAGTAATGGCCTTTCTTTTTATTATTAGTTTTTGGCCTTTCTTTTTATCCTATAAGACGTGAAAAGTTTGTGAGTCACACACCTATAAAAGAAATAAATTTTTTATAATATCGATTATTACTGATATTAAATATTTATTTTTAACGTCAGGTGAAAACCGACATGGAAAGTTACAGACTTTTCACATCGTCTGGATAGACGTCGCATATTAATTTTTTCCCATGGTTCTAAACCGACATGGAATGCCTTTCTGCACTAGTGAAATTTTTTTTTGGTATCCTAGAGGCACCCCACCCTCATCCTAAGGAAGTATGGTAGTCAACAAGCCCTCCAGACTAATCTCCAATATGTCGTTGAGAGCCGGCTTGGGAGAAAACCAAGTGGCAGCGGACCATATACATACAAACATACACACACACACCCCTGTGGGTGTGGGTATACATATAAACACATACATAAATATATATATGTACAAATACACACGCACACACCACACACACATATACATATACATATTCATACATACATACATACATATATATATATATATAATATATATATATATATATATATATATATATATATATATATATATATAGATACATAGATACATACATACGTACGTACACACACACACATAGTGAGAGAGACACACACACACATATGGGGTTTCTATACCTCAGCCGCCAATTAAGAAACTCTCTCAGCTAGCAGCGACGTGTCGCAATTATAGAAATATATAAATAAGGCAACACAAACACTAAAAAGGAGATGAATAGTGTTTATAAACTTGTAATAACAAAAAGTAAACTACTTACAGGAAAGTGAAATGCACAGAATAAATCTCAGAAAAATGAAAACGCAAACACAAGAGATTTTATTCTGATTCGGTTCTTGTGACCTACGTCAAGTCTCCAAGCAACCCACTTGAGATTTTCATTATCCTGATATTGATACACCCCAAAATCAACTCCTGTACACAACTTGACAAAACACCCTTCGTCAAATCTATACAACTCTTCTTTACACCAAGAAGACACTTTTTTTAATTGATTACAATGTAGCCTAGAAGCCTTGAAACTTGTACGTGATTGTGAATAAGATATCTTATAGGAGGACTCTCAGAATTATTCACAAGAGATTTAGAATTTTGTGAAGAACAGAAAGTAGAGAATAGTTTCTGAAAAACAGAACTTTTGAACAGAGTTTGGACAGAAAACTAATGATTTGAATTGGTGAATTTATCCAAAGACAACATCCCTATTTATAGATGGAATCAATGTTCAGTTAGGAAAGTTATCAACATAAATTTGAAAATCAAAACATTTGAGAAAATACCATAATATCAAAAACTGAACTTAGTCGACTAGGGTATGAGATTAGTCGACTAGTATAAGAAATTTTGCTAGGTTAGTCGACTAACTTAAAGACCAAGTCGACTATATTAATCTGACACAGATTGATAGGTCTCTAGAAACTAAAACTAGTCGATTATATAAAAGGATTAGTCAACTAATTTGATTACAGTTGAAAAACAGAGAACAAATAATTTTCTGTGAAGACACTTAGTCGACTATAGAATACAGTAAGTCGACTATAGGATATGTTAGTCGACTATAGAAGGGGACAAGTCAAATATAAGACTATTTTGTGTGTGTGATCAAGACTTTTAACAGTCTTCTAAAAATATACAAAAATAGTAAATATCCTTGTATAATCTTGAGCTACCACAACTCAGTACTAGATCTTTAAACTGAGCTCCAATGTACCTGCATCACAATTGTTATCATCAAAATATATTATCATCAAAATGTAAGTTCCAACGTTCTCCCCCTTTTGATGATGACAAGCTGTATGCACAAGACTCCCCTTAAAGAGAAACTCCCCTTACAGAGAACATATATAACATACATACATACATACATACATACATATATGTGTGTGTGTGTGTGTGTGTGTGTGTGTATAACAAGTGTTTGGAAAAACCGCTATCAAGTATGCACTTTTCTTTATAAGATACCTAGCAGATAAAACATTTTATATGATACCCATCAGACAGGGTCTGAAAAAGATTAGTCTTTAGGAATCCAAACCCAATTTGAATTTGATGTCTATCTGTTAGTGTAAACATAATTACAAGAATTACAAACTTGATGTATATATGATGCACTATAGGCATTTTTATCCACAATATTTAGATTTTTAGGAATCCATATATTTATTTATACCTAGATCTTTTTGAAACAGTATTAATATTTTTCTTAACAAAAGAATTATATGTAACATAATTATTCATTGTAAAAAGTGTAGGTTTTTCAAATTTATCTTTTGAAAATCCAAGAGCAAAACGATTATTTGAAATCTTTTGATAAGGCAATAAATCATTTAGATTTTCTTTTTTTCTTATTAAATTTTGTCACATTTTTCAAAATTTCTTCATATTAATTTTGAAAATTATCATTTTTTTTATTCAAAATAGAAATATTAGAATTTAAAGAAACAACTTCTCTTTTAAGCAAAGCATTCTCTTTTAAGAAAGTCTTATTATCTTTTTTTAAAGATAAAATAACTATTTCAAAATCAGATTTTTGAGAATTTAAGGAAGACATTTGAGAAATATGAAGTGAATTTTCTTTGTTGAGCCTTTCATTTTCTTTTATTAAAACTTTTATTTTCAATCTTTTCATTCTTGAAATCATCATTTAGTTCATTAAATGCATCCAATAATTCAGCATACTCTTGTACCTCATCTTCTTGAGCCATAAAACAGATATTGGCAGTTTCGGTGGCTTCTTCTTCATCAAAAGAGGAAGATGAATCACTTATCTTCTAAGTTTTTTGATAATCTTTCTTCTTTTTGTTGAATTGTTGAAAGTCTTGAAGTTTCCTTTGTATTTTAATAATGGGAAATCCTTCTTTATATGACATGGTTTATTACACTCAAAACAAAGAGGATTAAACTTACCTTATTTCAAGAACTTCCTGAATTTTCTTGAGATCATTGTCATTTCCTCTTTATCATCGTCTGAATTGTCTAAATATGAGGATGTATGGAAGGCAAGTACTTTATTTTTAGATTGAAGTTGTTGTTCATCTTTCTTTCTATCTTCAGGTTGAACTTCATATGCCATTAAATTATCAATAAGGTTTTCTAATGACATTATTGAGAGACCATTTGCTTCTTCTATTGCAGTAGCTTTCTTCTCTCAATCTGATGTGAGTGCACAGAAAATCTTTCTAATTTTTTCAACTTAAGTGTATTCTTTTCCAAGGGCTACTAAAGAGTTAGTAATGTCAGTGAATCTTGTAATCATTTCTGCAATGATTTCGTTCTCCTTTATTTTGAAGAGTTCAAACCTGTGAATAAAAACAGAGACTTTAGATTCTTTAACTTTATTGGTACCTTCATGTGTTACCTGTAAAATCTGTCATATTGATTTGCAAATTTGGTCGTTGACACACAATTGAATTCTTCTTTGTTCAAGGCACAAAAAAGCGCGTTCATTGTTTTAGCATCAAAATTGATAGACTTCTTTTGTTTTTCACTCCAAGCATCATAATTGGTGGTAGGTTGATGTATGGTGCTTCCACTATGCTCCACAGTTCATAATTGAGTGATTGTAACTAGATCTTCATTTTACACTTTCAGTAATTGTACTTTGATCCATCAAACAATGGTGTATGTTGTGTAGAATGTCCTTCCTTGAATTGTGATGAAGGAAATTTCGTTGCCATCCTTGAACATGGCTCTAGTACCAAATGTAGGATCTAAAAACAAGGTAACACAAATACTAAAAAGGAGATGAATAGTGTTTATAAACTTTTAATAACAAAAAGTAAACTACTTGTAGGAAAGTGAAATGCACATAATAAATTTCAGAAAAATACAAATGCAAACACGAGAAATTTTATCCTGGTTCGCTCCTTGTGACCTACGTCCATTCTTCAAGCAACCTGCTTGATATTTTCCCTATCCTGATTTTGATACACCCCAAAATCAACTCCTGTACACCACTTGACAAAACACCCTTCGTTCAAATCTGTACAACTCTTCTTTATACCAAGAAGACACTTTCTTTAATTGATTACAATGTGTAGCCTATAAGCCTTAAAACTTGTACGTGATTGTGAACAAGGTATCTTATAGGAGGACTCTCAGAATTCTTCACAAGAGATTTAGAGTTGTGTGAAGAACAGAAAGTAGAGAATAGTTTCTGGAAAATAGAACTTTTGAACAGAGTTTTAGATAGAAAACTAATAATTTGAATTGGTGAATTCATCCAAGGACAACATTCCTGTTTATAGATGGAATCAATGGTCAGTTAGAAAAGTTATCAACTCAAATTTGAAAATCAAAACATTAGAGAAAACACCAGAATATCAAAAACTGAATAACAATCAAAAACTGAACTTAGTCGACTAGGGTATGAGATTAGTCGACTAGTATAAGAAATTTTGTCTACTAACTTAAAGAACAATTCGACTATATTAATCTGACACTGATTGATAGGTCTCTGAAAACTAAAACTAGTCGACTATATAAAAGGATTAGTCAACTAATTTTGATTACATTTGAAAAACAGAGAAGAGATAATTCTCTGTGAAGATACTTAGTCGACTATAGATATAGTAAGTCGACTGTAGGATATGTTAGTCAATATAGAAGGGAAAAGTCGACTATAAGACTATTTTGTGTGTGTGATCAAGACTTTTAACAATCTTCTAAAAATAACAAACATAGTAAATATCCTTTTATAATCTTGAGCTACCAGAACTTGGTACCAGCTCTTTAGATTGAGTCCAATGTACCTGCATCACAATTGTTATCATCAAAATTTATTATCATCAAAATGTAAATTCCAACATTAATCTCTGTCGCAGATCTGTAGCAGAGCACTAGGCGGTAATAACCAAAAGAACTGGGAAAATAACCATCATTTACTTTAGCTTCAGAAAAGGACTAAAATACCCTCATTTTTACCTTTAACCCAGGAAAAACTCAGCCACCACAAGTTTTCGTTGGAAAAAAGTTTGTGTTATTCAAAGGTTTTCAGTGAAAGTAATCAGTCATTAGAAATTTTTAATTCATCAACATCAAAATCGATAGTGATAAAAGGATCGGCTAAGGACGATGATCAGAAGTCATGGAAATGCCTTCTGATCAGCCAACGCATTGCTCCCGCCCTCATTTATCTTTATAATTATTTCTGAGGCACGCATGCCACACTGGTCTTTGTAAAAAGATCTTGCTGTATAGGGGGATTTGAGCCTGACACTGCTCTTTAGTCTAACACTACTCGGCCTGAGCCTCTTGTGGGCAATGCTTCTCTTACCAATGAAGTGGAAACTTGTAAACCTTTTTGTAAACTTGTTCAAACTTGTTGTATATGGTTTGTCTCAATCCTATTCCCATGACCTATATATCATCCTATTTCCAAGACCCATATATATATATATATATATATATATATATATATATATATATATATATATATGTATATATATATATATATATATGTATATATATATATATATATAATATATATATATATAAAGAGAGAGAGAGAGAGAGAGAGAGAGAAATGTAAATCAGCTGACACAGGAGGCAACTCCCTCCTATGTCGCACTCAAAAATCATATTTTTCGAGTAAATTTTCAAGATCCCACCGCACATTATCATATTCATATTCTAAAATATACACATATAAAAAATCAAGTGATTTGAAATTCGTTTACTCATTGATCTAATCGTTCTATTTTGTTCTATTGTTAAAAAACTGTTAATGTTTGAACCCAAAGAAAATGGAGTAAACAAACTTCAAATCACTTGATTTTTTATATGTGTATATTTTAGAATATGAAGATGATAATGTGCGGTCGGATCTTGAAAATTTACTCGGGAAATTGATTTTTGAGTGCGACATAGGAGGGAGTTGCCTCCTGTGTCAGCTGATTTACATTTCTCTCACACACATACACACACACACACACATATATATACACACACACATATATATATATACAACTCATAAACACTATTAGTTTAGCTCATCAGGTCATTTCGGAAGAGATTTGATCAAGAAAAAGCAAAAAAATGCCCGTTGAAAAAAATCAGAACAAAAGACAGATTCTGAAACCTAGCCGTTATGGCTTTTTGTCAGAACATCGGTCGATCGGCCGACCGGCTGGTCAACCGGTAGTTCATTTTTGAACTAGCCGTTGGCTACGGTCGACCGCCAGATCGACCGGACTCTGTCAAAAAACTTTTCTCAGAGTGATCGGTCGACCGCTCGGTCGACTGGCACCCAATACGAACATGGGTTGAGCCAGTCGATCAATCTATCAGTCGATCGCTGGGGTTAGCGGTCGACCGACTAACGTGCACAGCCCCTGCCAGAGGATAAGTCGACCGGTCGGTCGACCGACTTGGCCTATAATAGCCTACGGTTGACCGGTCGGTTGATTCGTGTTTATATTTGCATATTTTTTATCACATTTTCACATTTATCGTAATAAAATTCTGTTTACTAATGGGTATTTCTCCTTGTTTCTAGGTCCATGGCTTGAAGAAGAGAAGAGTCCTAAAACTCCAACATATTTGAGGATTTTTTTAGAGCCAAGAAGAAGCCCACACTTGAAGCCCAGATCTGCTGAACCAGGGAGCAGAAGTCAATGCAATTAATGTACCAACAAGCCCCACTCCCTAGCACCAGTCTGAACGCTCCGGCACTGACAAAGCCAGTATGGCTACGGAAACGCAGCCCAGTGGCGCCACTCTGCCAGGGCCAGAGGCCATGCTCCCCATTCCGTCCCCCCATGCTCCTCTGCCTATAAATACTTCCTTAGATTTCCAGAGAAGGGTATATCTAGAAATAGGAGTTCTTATTAGTTGGTTGTTGTATTTTTCTTTGCTTTCTTGTATTCCCTCTTTGTTTCTTGTATTAGGTTATCCATTAGAGAGAGAGAGAGAGAAAGAGAGAGGCTTTTTTCTTGAAGGTGACAATCAAATACAAGTGAAGTTCTTCCTTTACCACATTGTTCTTTGTGTTTTTATCTTACTTTTATTTGCACTAACTTAGTATGTTTTCTCTCCTTTCATCTTCTCTTTTGTTTTAATTTACCATGTTTGACTAACTTCTTTATAGTATGGCTAACTAACTACTAACCCACTAACCTCTAGTAACTTGCTTGAACAACCCATATGAATCAATAAGTGTCAAACAAGCCTTGTGAAATAAGAGCTATTATATCTTACGATGAGGGGTTTTAATTCTAACTTACTAACAAGTAGACTCATTTTCTTATTTCATGCTTGACTCCTAAGTTTTTAATGATCTATAGAAATTGTTAACTCTACTTGATTTTTGTAAGTTAGTGAAACTCTCATGCATCCTTATCGATACAAATAGAGCACTTGTTTCTTTCTCCATGCTCGACTTCAAATGGATCTTAATGGAGGAATGTTCAAGCTTTGCCATGTGAAGCAAGGTGATGAGAGGAGCTTTCATTCGATCTACCACGTGAAAAGTTCTTATACACAAAGTTTGTGATTGCCTATGATCCATTGTGAGGCTATATCTTCAAAAAGCTAGAGGTTAGTGGGAGCAATTAGTAGAAGGTTACCCGTGCATCTTTTTCATCTCTAAAAATACAAAACACTTTTTCACAACAAAATATTTCAAACCATCTCTACAATCTTTCTTGTTTTTCTTTCAATTCATTCTTTAAACAAAGAAACATCTTTTTTACGAACAAGAAAACCGCGCATCAAGCTTCTATCGCCTCCCCTCCTCATGGGCACGACCCGTATAAGCTATTTCGCTATTACGGAAGAAATTCTAAATCTACCACATCGACCATCTCTCTTCTACTTCTTCTTGTGCATGCTTTTTAGCGATCATCGGTCGACCGACCTAGGCCAAAAGTCAGTTTTCTAAATATTTTGAAATGCAAACTATTTTTAAAATTTTTGTATTGGTTTTGAAAAGATATAGCAATGCATAGGTAATGAGATACATGTTCTAAACAGAATATAAAATTTTGGAGAAATTGAAAACATGTAACAAGTACCTAACATGCAAAACATGTATTTTCGAAAACATGTATTTTTGTGTGTAACTTCTTGAGCATTAAATCTATATTCTACAAATTTACATACTATTTTCTTACAGATTCTCGGTGACTACAAGTGTCTTTAAGTAGGCTTCTCCAATAGCGATGTCAAGTGCTTTGAGCTCCAATCCCATGCTTGAATACCCTTGAGTTTTCAATACCTTCCTTTAGAGAAAGAAACACATTAAATCTTTTGAACCCTGAAATACACTTAAACACTTGAACTTGATTAGCACTATATAATCGCATATGCTTTGTTATCATCAAAACAAGAAACTTGTGATTGTAACTTTGGGCTAACAATCTTCCTCTTTTTGATGATTACAAAACATATGAGTTATTTAAAAATAAATAATAGGAAAGAGCTTGGGAAAGCTCCCCCTCAAGTTATGCTATCTATCAAGTACAAGAAATCAATATGATCACAGATAGATTTGTCAATGTAACCAAGTCACATACATGCATATATGAAGAATATATCAATTTAGAATAATATACATAAATAGCCTACCATCCTTCCATTCCTCCTTCCTCCAAAAACATTATGCAATGAATGAAAACAATGAATCATCACATTGCATATAAACATGATAATGAAAATGGATATACATAAAGCTCATAATACCAAAACAAGTGATAAGTAACAAAACCATGAAAACTTATAGATAACAACTCAAATACCTCTCCCCCCTTTTGTCATGCATCAAAAAGGAGTAAAAGTATATAAGAAATAAAAATACATGAAGAAAAAGGAGATACCAATAAAAACATATGTATCAATTGAAAATACATGAAACCATATGAAACAATCATGAAGCAATTTCAAAACTCATGAATTCATAATGCAAACATTTAACTCACCACAAATGAATGAAAATCTATTATAATCTAGTGGTTTAGTAAAAATATCTACAAGTTGAAACTCGGTAGAAATATAATCAATGTCAATATCTTTTTTCTCATAGTGATCTCTAAGAAAGTGATATCTAATATCTACATGCTTGGTCTTACTATATTGATTTGCATTCTTAGTCATATGAATAATACTAGTATTATTACAAAATATTTTAATATGGTCATAATGCAAATTATAGTCAAGGATAGTATGTTTCATCCAAAAGATTTGTGCACAAGTCCCGAGGTAACATACTCTGCCTCGGCGGTTGAGAGGGCTCCGAAATTTTATTTCTTAGAAGACCATGAAACTAGGCAATTTCTTAGAAATTGACAAGTTCTACTAGTGCTTTTCCTATCCACTCTACAACCGGCATAGTTAGCACCCGAAAAACTCGTCATTAAAAGTTATCCGGTCTTCGAATACTACAAGCCCATTTCAATAGTACCCTTAAGATATCTAATAATGTGTTTTACCGCAATCAAGTGGGAGTCTTTAGGACAAGATTGGAATCTAGCATATAGACAAACATTAAACATAATATCACTATAAGAATATCATTAGTAGATCCAAAAATGATATCAACATAAATTTGCACAATAAGAATATCACTATCTACATGTTTTGTAAACAATGTAGTGTTAACTTTACCTTTTACAAAACCATTTGAAAAAAGAAAAGTAGAAAGTCTTTCATACCAAGCTCTTGAAGCTTGTTTTAAAACATATAAAGTCTTTTCAAGTTTAAAAACAGAATCCGAATGTGTAGGACCAATAAATCTTGGAGTTTGTTCAATATACACCTCCTCTTAAAATAAACCATTCAATAATGCACTTTTAATATCCATTTGAAAATGTTTAAAATCTTTGAATGAAGTAAAAGCAAGTGAAGTGTCATCTGTATGGCTTCAAGTCGTGCTACGGGTGCAAAGGTTTACTCAAAATCGATACCTTCGATTTGGGTGTAACCTTGGCCACTAATTAGCTTTATTCCTAATAACATTTCCCGACTCATCTAACTTATTCCTAAAAATTCATTTAGTACCAATGATTGGTCTATCATGGGGTCTAGGATAAGGTGCTAAACTTGATTGCGTTCAAATTGATTAAGCTCTTCTTGCATTGCAAGCAACCAATATAAGTCGCTCTCCGCTTCGAGGATGTTCTTAGGCTCAATATATGAAATAAATGCAAAGTGGCCACAAATATCATGGAGTTTGGAGCGAATAGTTACCCCCTTGGATACATCACCTATGATGAGGTCCTTGGGATGATTTGTAGCATATCTTCAATCCTTTGGACGTGGTTAACTTAGCTCCACTTAACATCTTGAACTTCGCCTTGTTCATCATCTTTTAACTTATCTTCTTGCATTGATGAGTCCTTCAAAGATATTTTCTCCATGTCTTCACCTAAGAAATCAATTTTTACAACTTCTTCACAAAAGTATTAGATTCCTCAAACTTGATATGCATAAACTCTTCAATAGACAAAGTAGACCTATTGAAGACTCTATAGGTCATACTAGAATTTGAATACCCAACAAATATAGATTCATAAGACTTGACATCAAATTTATCTAAATTATCCTTGGTGTTCAAAACAAAACACAACCAAAAACTCTAAAATATAAAATATTTAGTTTTCTCAAAAAGTAAATCTCAAAAGAAGTTTTGAAAGTGTTTTTGCAAAAATAAATTCTATTTGATATGTAATATAAAGTGTTTACAGTCTCGGCACATAGATATTGAGGGAGTCTGTATTCACTAATCATTGTCCTAGCCATCTCTTGAAGAGTGCGATTCTTCCTTTCAACGACTCCATTTTGTTGTGAAGTTCTAGGACAAGATAGTTCATGTTTAATTTTATTTTCTTCATAATAAGTGATAAAAGAATGGTTAATGAATTCACTATCTCTATCACTCCTTATACGCAAAATTGAAAAACTTTTTTCTTTCTCAATTCTTTTTTTAAAAACATGAAAATGCGAAAAAGCTTCGTCTTTGTGTTCCAAAAAGAAAACACATGTAAATCTAGAGAAATCATCAACTAAAATAAAAATAAAACAATTACCACTAAGACTTTTGGTTTTTGTTGGACCAAACAAATCCATATGCATTAACTCTAATGGTCTAGATATCATGATATCCTTAATTGCTTTGAAAGAGGACTTGGTTTGTTTTTCAAGTTACCACGCATCACAAATGCGGTTCTTTCAAACTTTAAGAAAAGAATACCCTTCACTGATTCTTTAGAGTTAATTCTAAATAAATGATCAACCGAAACATAGTCTAGTCTCCTATGCCATAATCAAGAATCTTCATTAAAAAATATTTAAACAAGTAGCATTGCAATGTAAGTTTAACATATCTATCATATAAATATTATTTTCACGAAAACCAAAAAGAATACAAATATTTATTTTCTTATCTAAAACATCGCAAGTGGAATCATCAAAAATAACTTTAAAACCTTTATCACAAAGTTGGCTAATGCTCTTGAGACCTTCAACCAAAATAACTTTTTCTATTAAAGGAGATGAGCCAATTTTGATATTACCTATACCAACGGTTTTGCTCTTTGAATCATCTCCGAAGGTGACGGTGCCACCTTCATGATACCTTGATAGGGTTGCAAAGTTGTTGATATCCCAAGTCATGTGTCTTGAGCAACCACTATCAATTTACCAACGCTCCCTACGTTTTAGAGCCTTAGTGTGTAGCTATATCAAATAAGAAAGTTGTTGATTTTGGTACCCATATTTTCTTGGGTCCTGTAATGTTAGTTTTTCGAACCCAAACATGATCATTTGAAACATTTATATGATCATAACAAAATTTAGCTAAGTGACCATTCCAATCACAATAGGTGCATGAATATAATCTACCATACATAAATGCATGATGTGTATGTGTATGATGAGCATGTGAAACATAAGCATACTTAGTGTGTGTGGCATGTTTAGCATAATGTGTGTGAGCATGTTGTGCTTGAGGAGTATGAGCATGTTGTGCTTGAGGAGTATGAGCATGTGTAGCATGATGAGTGTGAGCATGGGTAGCATAAGAAACATGAACATGTTTCCTTAGAGTGTGTCTCTTAAGAAACATGACATCTAATCTAGCCTTATAAAACTCACATTTCTTCAAAACATCACCCAAAGTTCTAATTTTGGTTTTCAAAATAGAAATCGCATTTTCATCAATTAAAGGAACTTTGGTTTTAAAAGAAACTTATGTGCTTCAAAATCCTTTTGTGTAGCAAGAAGTGAGGAAGATAAAACATCTTTTTCTTCATTTTCCTTTTTCATTTTCAAATATTTTTTTTTTAAGAAAATCATAGTTTCTAGACAACTCTTCAAAAGCTTCACCCAATTCATCCATTGTCAATTCATAATCATCAAGTGAGGGTTTGGATGTTACCTTGGGTGTGTTATCATTAGCCATGAAACACACGTTTGCTGTATCCACCTCTTCTTCATATTCACTCTCTGAATCCCATATAGCTTTCAAGCCTTTCTTTTTGTAAGGCTTCTTAGAGGTTATAGGCTTGCTTTTTTCCTCTGGGCACTCGGCATTGATATGCCCGAGTTTTCGGCAATTGAAGCAAATGATCTTGTCCTCCTTCCCTTGTCATCGCTTTCTATTATTGAACTTGGCTTTGTTGTATATCCTCCTTATATTTTGCACTAGGAGGGAAAGATCTTCATCTTCTTCTTCTTCTTCATCATCGTCGGAGATGGTGAGAATAGACATGAAGGCAATCATCTTTTTCTTTTGAAGAGTCATTTCTTCTCTAGCATTCCTCTCCATCTCATGAGTCTTAAGGTTGCCGATAAGACTTATGAGACTTATGAGCTCCATCTCTTCCTTGTCATTGAGCTCTTTTAATGTTGTAGCTTTGACCTCCCATGATGGTGTTAGAGCACGAATTACCTTCCTCACCTTTTAGTCATTACCAATAGCATCACCTAGAGAGCAAGACCATTGGTGATTTTAGTAAACCTAGTAATCATGTCATCAATTGAATCATTTTCATGCATGGTAAAATTCTCATATTGGGAACGCAAAAAATCAATCTTAACTCTCTTGACTTGTAATGTCCCCTCGTGTGTGACAACTAGGTATGACCAAATCTCATAGGCGGATTTGTAATGAATGACCCTAACTATGTCATCATCATTCAAGGCTTGAAGCAATACATAGTATGTTTTTGCATTGACATTAAATTCCTTAGTGACAATATCAGACCATGTGCCCTCATTACCAACAGGTACACTAAAAGGTTTGGTCACCACTTTTGCAACCTGAGTTCTTAGGGATTGCAAGAAAACGATCATCTTAACCTTCCATATGAGAAAATTAAGGTTATCAAACTTTGGTGGGGTGTTAACTCCCTTGGCCATATTAACTAATATGGATAGCAAATGAAAATGCAAATGAATTGATTAGCAAAAGAATCATTCTAAGGTGGTTAAACCAAAAATCTAGAGATCAATGCTCTGATACCAATTAAAAATACACCTAGAGGGGGTGAATAGGTGTAATGTTAATCAAATGCGGAATAACAACAGTCTATGCTAAATGATGCAAATCGATCATTCAAAACAAGAAGTGAAGCCGAATTCCCCATGATCCTCAAAAATTTCTCTAGATTATGAGTTGATGTGCTCAATTGCCTTCTTGTTGAGATAAGTAAAAACGATAAATAAGAATGATGAAGGTAATGCAATGATGAATGTAATGCAAGTAATAAATAGAATATGCAAGTGAAGTAACAACACAAGTATAAGCAATGTAAAGAGATAGAGATCAAGAGACAAGCAATCGCAAACACAAGGAATTTGTTTCGAGGTTCCAGCCACCGACCCACCGCTCTATGTCCCCGCCTTTTGTAGGCTGTCTAAAAATAACTAACCAGGCAAGCCACCAAAGAAGCAGTCTCAAAGACGCAAAGGATTGAAGCCCGCGTCTCAACTTCAGACGCGTCGGCCTGAAGCCCGCGTCTCAGCATCAAGGCGCGTTTAGTCTGAAATCCGCGTCTCAACTTCAAGACGCGTCGGCCTGAAGCCCGCGTCTTAAACATTAAAGCGCGTCGGCCCGAAGCCCGCGTCTCAATATCAAGGCGCGTTGGCTCGACGCCCGCGTCTCAGCATCCAAGACGCAAGGGACTGAAGCTCGCGTCTCAGCATCCGAGGCGCGTCCGGCCTGAAGCCCGCGTCTCAGCATCAAGGCGCGTTTGGTCTGAAATCCGCGTCTCAGTTGCAACGCCCAGATCGTGGGGAGCCAGTTACCGCGCGTATAGCAGGTAATGGCCCCTCATTCAGGCGCATTTTTAGGGGGCACGATCACCCCCTAAGACCCCTATAAATAGCCCTGTTGGCTATGAAGGAAGAGAGGAGGGAGAAAAATTGAATCCAGAGGGTCAGAAGATCAAGGCATCGAGAGAGAGAAGCCCGACGTCAACGACCGAGAGAGAAGAGATTCTTCAACAGGCTTACTGAGTACTAGCCTATCTTCGCCTACCTCCTCTTTGAGAGTTGGTAGCCGGAGCTGAGTTACTCCCCTACCGGCCGAAAAGAGAAGACCCCCGACGGTCCAGGACGGTCATCTGGTCAACGGAGAACAAGATTCACTCTCCATCGCCACACGAAGAACCCAGCCTTAAACAAAGGGAAGATTCAAGCATCCTCCCTCCCTTGTAGTCGGAATATTGTTTTTGTTGTAATCTTTCAACTGATTCAAGGAAAATTTTACGGCAAATCTCTTTTCCGCACCGTACAAGAGATGGCGACTCCGCTGGGGACTACATTCGTGACCGATGAGCACATCGTGGTGCAGGATGACGTTCTCCGTAAGGGGAAGATGGTCGAATCACTCGTCGTTGAGTTCGACCAGGCGAAGTATGAAGAGTTCTCTCTTCTGGCTCCAAGAGCCCCAAGACCCGCGTCTGCCGCAGGGTCTCAACGACGCAGCCTCCTGAAGCCCAATCTGTGGCTCAACCAGGCGCTGCTGTCACCCTCTGTGCCGCGCCCAGTTCACGCGTCAACGCCTCCTCGAAGGCCCGCGTAACATCCAACGCCTCTGCTGCGATCAACCGCGACGCGCAGAACTCACGCGCCAACGCCTCTCTGAAGGCCCCGTGGTCCACGGCACAACTGCTACTGCGATCGACCGCGTCTCGCAGAACGCCCGCGTCTCGCAGAACGCCCGCGTCGCGCAGAACACCCGCGTCAACGTCTCTCAAGAGACCCGCGTGGTGAACAGCCCTGGTTCTTCAAACCAGGAAGTTGTTGGCTTCTCTCCTCCTCCACGACGCAATCGAAATGCCGAGCGTCGACAAAGACGACGCGCGCGTCAACACTCGGTTGGAACCGATGGTTCTCTGACTGGGGTTGGACGCGGCGTTCAATATAATGCCTTGCCCGCACCTCGACCAGTGCGAGAAATCCGCGTTTGGCGACCCAAACGCGAGACTCCTCAAGTTGAGTCTGCTGGAGATCAACTTACCAAACGCCGAAGCAAAGTTTCTGCGTCTCATCAAACGCAGGACGCATGCGTTCCCAGGCGTGGGGCCCAGCAGCCATTATCTTCCAAGTCCCTCTGCTTCAACGCAGCGGACAACAGTGCGAGAACCGCGTCTCGTCTCAACAGAGACGCCAGACGCGTGAAATCTCCCAACAGTGCGAGGACCGCGTCTCGTCTCAACAGAGACACCAGACGCGCGTGACGCCCCAAGTGTCTCTGTCCCAAAGCAGTGGACAACAGTGCGACGACCGCGTCTTGTCTCAACAGAGACGCCAGACGCGCATAACGTCCCAGGTCTCTCTGCTCCAACGCAGCAGACTGCAACGCGAGGACCGCGTCTCGTCTCAACAGAGACGCCAGACGCGCGTAACGCAACAGCGTGACCACCGCGTTTCTGAGACCTGCGTTCAGACAGCGCAACACACGACTGCCCCCGTCTTCGACGTTGTGAGGCCAGTCTATTTAATCCCCCTCCTACGGATTTGAGGGATTATTTGACAAGGAAAAGAAGTGCCAATCAGGCCACTTCTTCTTGCTGCTGTCAACAACTCATCCAGATGCTCTCTGGATGCCATTGCGAATCAGGCGTGTACCAGCCGTCTTTGGTTAGACAGCTGACCCTGATTCCCCCGTCAGCCAAAAGAAGGCGCTCCCACCGAAAGAGAACCTTCTCTGATGTCGAATACCCGGAGCTTACCGCATATATGACAAGCAGAAGCAGGGGAAAAAAACCAATGGTCAATTCAGAGGGGTCAAACTCTGAGACAGAAGGGGTGTATCGACATACCCGTACCAGGACAGGGACCATCCCCCCAATTGACTATAATGCCTTATCCCGCGGCATTAGAATGGACGACTCTCACTCCGTAGTGATAGAGTCGCAAGATTCGAACTCTTCCGGTGAAAGGGGAGTTTTTGCCTACATGGCAGATGCTCCTGAGGATAAAGAAGACGCTCCTGAGGAGACAACCAAGCATCTAATGCAGATGCAGAAGCACCAAATGCAAATACTCTCCTCTCAGCAGAGAAACATTGACGGTCTCAAGCACATGCTTGAGAAATTGCTCGAAGAGAGAGAGAGGTCTCCTCCTAGAAGGCCAAGAACAAGAAGGGGAAGGAGAGAAAGTCCACCCTCCGATCCTTCCGAAAGGACACGACGGTCTACTCCAGATGTGTCCCAGCCTTCAGGCATGCAGGAAGCAACCCGGACTCGGAGAAGGCTCAAGATCAAAGAATGAGCCTACTGGAGCAACGACTCAACGCCCTTGCCAGTCGTAAAGATCTCCAAGAAGCGGGAGTGGTCCGGCCATATCCGGCCGAGTGGGACTTAGTCCCGTACCCTCCTAGATTCAAGGCTCAACTCTCCAAGCTTTCGACGGGAAGGGATCACCCAACCAGCATGTCTACTACTTCAAATCCCAAACTGGGAATGTGGTAGATAACGACGCTATATTGGCGCGACTGTTCATTGGCACCCTGAAAGGGTTGGCCTTTGAATGGTTTATGAAACTCCCTGAAGGTTCAATCAAGAACTGGGGCGACTTGGAGAAGCTGTTTCTAACACGCTTCTTCGAGGATGATTCGGAGGTTACAATGCCTACCCTTTTAGCTACCAAGCAGCGAAAGGGAGAGTCCGTTAAGTCTTTCGTAGAAAGATTTCGGAACACGGCACTCCGATGTCCAAGCGGCATGACCCAGGCCACCCTGGTGGAAACATGTCGCCACAATCTCCAAACCTCACTCCTTGCTCAGATAGGAGTTGCTGAAAGCCGCACCTGGAAACAGTTAGTCCAGCAAGGTGAACAGGCTGAGGAGATTGTTGCCCGCGTCAGAGCGGAAGAAGGCAAGCCCAGGCCAGAAAGGTCGACGAGGCGTGCACCAGACACATCCCTCCAAACAAAACGGAAGGATAATTTGGCGACAGAGACCAAGTCTCCCGTCAACCTCAGTCAGGCAGAGCAGGTGGCTCCTCCAGCCAACCCCGCGCCAACAAACAGTATTCCTTCAAGGAGGAACACGTCGATTCGCTCTTCAAACTACTCAACAAGAGCAATCGACTGAAGCTCCCTGAAATCAGGCGCCCGGAAGAAGTCGGCAAGACCGACAATCCCAACTACTGCCTGTACCATAGGATGCTCGGGCACCCTACCAGGAGCTGCTACATCTTCAAGGACGTCCTCCAAGCCCTGATTGACGCGGAGGTATTAAAACTCCGGCCAGAGCAGAAGAAGATGTCGGCCAACATGACGTCGATGCTCCACTTTGGGACACGACCCCCGATGCCCGTGGGAGTGATCTCTGTCCCGAAAGGAGAATTGAGAGTGGTCAACACAGACCCTCATCAGCAGCAGGAGAAAGGCTTGGTACCCGTCCCTACACCTCAAGGGGAAATCATGTGGGTCCACCCTGACCTCGTCGACGAGCAACAATGGACGACTGTGACCAACAGGAAGTCCAAAGGCAAGGGGAAGGCATCATCTTGCCACGTGATCTGCGCTTCTTCCCGGGAAGCAGACGCTGATGTTCCTTCGCTGACCGACTCAGAAGAGGAGACAATGGTCCTGGCGGCAGAGCCCAACCAACCGACATCAGGCACCCGTTCAGGGCAGGCGTACTTGAAGCAGTACGGCGAAAAAGGCGGTGGTCCCTCCTCAACCAGCTGTAGAGCCAGCTCAGCCCTCCGCAAAACCACCCGTGGAGAAACAGAAAGAAACTCGGTTTTCTCGGGTTCTTTCAAGAAGTGCAGCGGAAGGATCTTCGACACCTTCGAACCTTACCGCTTCGATGTGCTGGCTCAGTTAGCCAACATCCCAGCACGCATTACCTTGTATGAGCTCCTGAGGCTATCAAAGTCAACCAGAGAAGCTCTACAAGAAGCCCTGACAAACGCTGAGGTCTTTCTGACCCACGTACCGAGGGAGGAAGATGTAGAGGATTGCCTCCACACCTCCCCAAATGCTCCCTGCATCTCTTTCACAAAAGATGACATGCAGGTTAAAGGGAAGCATGACCGACCCCTATACTTCACGGGGATCGGGTCATCCGAGGTGAATCGCATTCAGGTAGACCCTGGGTCAGCACTAAGCATCATACCTCGCCGGGTCATGCAATTTCTGGGCATTCCTACCCATCGTCTGAGCCCTACCCAGACGACTATTTATGGGTTTAATGCCAACAGCTCCCGCCCGATGGGGAAGATCAAGCTCAAATGCCGGATCGGGAGCCTCAAATCGGAAGTGACGTGTTATGTCATTGACGCTGACACTTCCTACAACCTGTTGCTGGGACGACCATGGATTCACCAAATTCTATTGTTCCCTCCACTCTCCATCAAGTCATGAAATACATCGACGAGAGCGGACAGGTCCGAACGTTGATTGCCGAAAGGCATCCGTTCAAAGGGGTCGAGAATTACTTCACGGATTCCCTCTTATATGAGGAGACTAATGAAACCCCGCAACCAGAGGAGCCAGACTCTGGTAATGAAGCTGACGTCGAGCCTGAGGAAGAAGAGTGCCTGTGGGAGCTAGAACCACTTGTAAAGAGCACTAATAAGCTCGATGTTGATACCGCCGACGATACAGGCGGTTGGTATATTAATGAAGATTTAGATTTCGCGTATTTTCCTGCGTGTGAGTCTGATTCAATACCGTCGGATACTAGCACCAACGTAGATGAGGATGTCTGGTCGGCAATGGATGCTTTGACATCATTGCATGTACCAATAAATCATCCTTCGGGACGTACCAGGATGATGGTGACACACAAAAGTCTGTATTCCTGGTTCCAGCCAGACGAAAAGGCCAGAAACCAATCCTCTTTGGACGAATTTCGTCTGAATCAGCACCCTATGAAGAATCAGAAGGTGAAGAGGAGCCCCCACAGTTCAATCACTATGAACGAGAACGCTCAAGATGATGAAGCGTATGGGATACGATCTAGCCAATGGACCCGGGATTGAACTTCGGCAAAGGAAGGAGATCGTTGCTTCGATCTTTTGTGCCGAAAGGGAAAGCACCTGATTATTATCATCAGACGCGCCGGGGGTTGGGTTATGTATCAACTCCAGTGCCATCAGCCTCTGATTCGGAGAGACTGTCAAGCCACGACCACTCATCAGGCACGTCATCGTGGGAATCGGATGTCAGTGTCGCAACATCTTCAAAGAACTTTCAATAAATATGGTTTCAACAAGCCATCTGGAAGATGAAGATGAAGAAATGATCCAGTCGGATACAGACCCTTGGATCAAACATTTGAATGCTCTTTGGGATATCGCTTTGAACAGCGTGAGCCACCCACAGAAGACAAGGTTGTTCAGATTAATCTGGGGGAGGCTAATCCTAAGCCCATCTTCATAAGTGACGGCCTGTCACCTTCGGAGAAGAAGGATATATCTCTTGTACAAGAGAGTACATAGACGTCTTCGCCTGGAATTACGAGGACATGCCTGGACTGATCCTCAAGTGGCTATGCACCGCCTCAACATCAATCCGGATGTAAAACCTGTCAAACAACAGCAGCGACGGTTCCGTCCCGAAGTAATGAGGCAATCCAATCAGAAGTCAAGAAGCTTATTGACTCTGGCTTTATCAGGGAGGAACAGCATCCCGATTGGGTAGCCAACATCGTACCCGTTGCCAAGAAGAACGGGAAGATCCGGATCTGCATCGACTTCCGCGATCTAAACGAGGCCTGCCCCAAAGATGAGTTCCCGTTGCCAATCACAGATGTCATGATTGACAATACATGCGGGTTCGAGCGAATGTCCTTTATGGACGGATTCTCAGGATACAATCAAATCAAGATGTACCCTGACGACGAGAAGCATACCTCCTTCAGGACACCTCTAGGAGTATACTGCTACACCGTCATGCCCTTCGGACTAAAGAATGCAGGGGCAACATACCAAAGGGCTATGAATGCCATTTTCCACCAGCAGATACGCAAAACGGTGGAGTGCTATGTCGATGACATCGCGGTGAAAAGTCGCACTAAAGGGGATCACATAGCGGATCTAAAAGCGGTCTTGACATCATGCGGGCTCATCAATTGAAGATGAACCCCCAAAGTCCTTCTGGGGGTAGCCAGCGGCAAATTCCTAGGGTTGTTGGGACTTCTACAGGAATCCATTTGGACCCGGAGAAAGACCGTGCTATCCAAGAGATGCAACCCCCCAGAAGCCTCAGGGAGCTCAGAGGATTGCAGGGACGACTGGCATACATCCGCAGATTTATTTCAAATCTCTCCGGAAGAGCCAACCCTTCGCTAAGCTGAGAAGAAGGGAGTCTCGTTCATATGGGACGACGCTTGCCAGCAAGCATTCGAGGAGATCAAACGATACCTCACCCAACCACCAGTCCTTGCAGCTCCGGTATCGGAAAGCCCTTCCTGGTGTACGTCCGATCGATGGATCATTCTTTGGGAGCTCTACTAGCTCAGAATGATGACCAAGGACGAGAACAAGCAATCTACTACCTCAGTAGAACAATGATCGGGGCCGAACATCGGTAAAACCCGATCGAGAAGGAGTGTTTGGCCTTGGTGTTCGCTATTCAGAAAATGCGACACTATCTGGTAGGCCAAACCATAAATGTCATATCAAAAGTCAACCCCTGAGGTTGCTTATGACAAAGCCTTCATCATTGAATGGCCGGCTGGCGAAAGGGCTATATTGCTCTCCCAATATGAGATGCACTTCCTGCCACAGAAGGCCATTAAAGGACAAGCGGTGGCGGACTTCTTAGCTGAACACCGGATCCGAGGGCAGCCAAACTTTATGAGGATCCCAGATGAGGTCGCCGAAGTATGCCTAACCCAGACATCGTTTGAAGGACAAGTATGGCAACTTTTCTTCGATGGTGCATCAAGGGCAAGCCCCAAGGGGCACACAGTAGCGGGGGTAGGAGTAGTACTCGTCTCCCCACAAAACTACGTGATCCCCGAGCTATCTCGTTAACTGAGCCCTGTTCCAACAATGTGGCGGGAATACAACGCCCTTTTGATTGGGATGCAGTTCGCCGATGAGATTGGCGTTAAAAATCTCGAGGCATACGGTGACTCCAAACTCATCGTCAGCCAAGTTCGCGGAGAGTATGAGGTCAGACATGAAGACCTAGTACCCTACTACAACGCGACAATCCACATGGCGGAGAAGTTTTCAAACTTCTACATTGACCATGTGCCGCGAAGCCAAAATGCGCATGCAGATGCCCTCGCATCTCGCAGCTTCCCTAGCTCTCCCAGCTGGAGCAATGGAGAAAGTATTCGTCTATAGCCACGACTTATACTGTCGAAAAATCCCCCCGGAGACTACCCAGGGTCAACAGGAGATCGTCGCGGTTAAGAAACACTTGAAGTGTCAACCGCTCCAGAGCTTAAAGACTGCGATTTTCCTATATTGATTATGTCTTAACGGCATCCTGCCTGAAGACACCAAGAGGCGGCCGCCATTCGAAGGAAAGCCCAAAATTCTACTACAATGCGATCACGCGAACACTGTATCGTCGATCGCATGACGGGATCCTACTCCGGTGCCTCTCATCAAAAGAGGCCCGCGAAATGTTTGAAAGAAGCCCATGATGGTACATGTGGAGCTCACCACCTGGTCCGAAGCTGGCAAACAGACTCCAAAGATTGGGGTACTACTGGCCCAAAATGGTCGCCGATGCCGTCGCGCTTACGCCAAAAGATGTCATGCCTGTCAAATACATGGCGATTTCATCCATCAGGCACCAGGGTACCTCCACTCTACGACCTCTACTTGGCCGTTTGAAATGTGGGGGATGGACGTGGTCGGCCCCATCAGCCCACCATCATCGAAAGGACATCGGTTCATTTCTAAGCAATAACCGATTACTTCTCCAAGTGGGCCGAAGCTGTTCCTCTAAAAGAGGTAAAATCGTCTAACGTGATCAAGTTCGTGAAACATCACGTTATCTATCGCTTCGGTGTGCCTCGGCGGATCGTCCATGACAATGGACCCCAGTCATCAGCCAGGCTTTCCAGAGATTCTGTGCCAAGTTCAGAATCCAGAGTGCGTCTTCAACAGCATACTATCCTCCCGCCAACGGCCGCGGAAGCTTTCAATAAGACTATTGGCAAGCTCTCAAGAAATTCGTCTCGAAAAAGTCAACGAGACTGGGACGATAAGTTGGGTGAATGCTTATGGGCATATCGCACGACCGTGCGAACCCCAACTAAAGCCACGCCATTTTCCTTGGTGTACGGATGTGAAGCTGTCCTCCCACTGGAAATCCAAATTCCATCTCTACGCGTCGCCCTGACCGCCGAGATGACAACAGAGGAGAAGCATCGACAGCGACTCCAAGAACTGGAGGCCTTAGACGACAAGCGTCTGCAGGCCCAGCAGCAGATCGAGCTTTACCAAGCTCGCATTACCAGACCTTCAACAAGAAAGTCAAAGCGCGGACTTTCAAGAAAGGCGACTTGTCTTAGCCGTCCGGAGACCCATGGTCATGACGCATAAGACGAAAGGAAAATTCCAACCCAAATGGGAAGGACCGTTTGTAGTAGAGTCGGTCTACTCAAATGGATCGTATCGCCTCATAACCTCGGATGGCGATACACTCATGATGCCAATCAATGGCAAATTCATGAAGAAATACTATCCCTAGATGGTGTTCTTCTGCCGATCAAGTTAATACCACACCTCTGATCAAACATCCAACGCCTTCGACGGCTAAGGATAGAGGAAAATGTTGGCATCTAAGCCCAAATAAGTCCTCGACAACTCATCATGCGAGGGAAATAGAATGACTAGCCCAACTCAAACGGTAGTTGGTAAAGGCATCTCAAATCCGTTGATAGCTGAGGGTTTGCTAAAAATCCTGCCGATCAAGTTAAAACCACACCTCTGATCAAACATCGACGCCTTCGACGGCTAAGGATAGAGGAAAACGTTGGCATTTTAAGCCCAACATAAATCCTCGACAACTCATCATGCTGAGGGGAATAGCATGGCTAGCCCAACTCAAACGGTAGTGGTAAAGGCACCTCAAATCCGTTGATAGCTGAGGGTTTGCTAAAAATCTAAGTGACCTGATTCCACTCTCTCCTCAAAAATCTCTTACCAATTCTCATCCATAGAATGGTAGGACCACAAAATGCAAACATTACTACGTTAAACACTATACTTCTGGTAATGAATACTCTTGTCGAGTACAAGCCCCGTTGTTACCTCTACATAGAGCAGCAAACTTCAAAATTGCCAAGTTAAACTATACCTCTGCATTTCAAATTCCACTTGTCAATTCTCATCAATAGAATGACAGGTCCTCAAATTGCTCCTATCAAGAGCCAATTCTTGTCAAGTTGATATCACACCTCTGACAAACTATGTTTAAGTTAACATTACACCTCTAAGCAGTATATCAGGTGCCCGTCAAGTTAATATTACACCTCTGACAGTCACCCTTTCTCAGACTTCCATATCGAAGCTGAAATGGACGATGCCAAGTTAACACTACACTTCTAGCATCCGAGTCATTGCTAAGTTCAACAATACACCTATGGCTATGACCTTTCCTCGACTCCTTAAGCCGAGACGAACGATGCCAAGTTAACACTACACTTCTAGCATCCGAGTCATTGCTAAGTTCACAATACACCTATGGCTATGACCTTTCCTCGACTTCTTCAAGCCGAGACGACTAATGCCAAGTTCAACATTACACCTCTAGCATTACCCTCACTGTTAAGTTAAACATCACAACTATGACAGTGACACCCTCAGTTTTCTCTTATAAAACTGAGATGATTGATGAGTTAAGTTAACATCACACCTCTAACTCATGTCCTTGTCAAGTTAACATTACACTTCTGACAAGACTATTTCCAAGCCCGTTAAGTTAATATCACACCTCTGACGGTAAGGACTTCCCTAGATTCCCCCGCGAGTCTAGTTTCATTTGATATTCTCCCCAACAGAATATCGAATTCATTTTGGAGGCATTGTTGGTTAACATTACACCAATAAACAATGTTTCACATCAACATCCCCAGCTGATCTGAAATCAAGTTAAGCACAAATCCTTGATAAAAGTTCATCTTTCCTGGGGTACGAACTCCACTTGTCACTTTCTTCCACAAAGTGGCAGGTCCACCAAAAATCACCTCTGTCAAGTAAGCTTACACCTCTGACAGTGTCATGAAAGTTCTTGGAACAAGATCTTTCCTCAATACTTTTGACTTATTAAGATTATGATTATAATTTTGATAAAGATCAAAAGACTTCCTTGCTCCTACATGTCCAACCAAGGCAAAAAGGTTCGAGACAAAAGAAGTAAAAAGGAGGGTGTCACTTTTATTTATATCCAAAAAATATGAAGTGATACAAAAACGCTCTCTTATACAAATAAGATTGAGCGTTACAAAAAAAAAAGAAGGAGAAGGCTAAAAAATCTCGATCTGGTAGGGAACGGATGCGCTCCCTGAGACGATGCATCTCATGCTGACGTGCCTTCTCAGCCTCCATCATCGCCTGGACCCGCAGCTCCTCTTCAGATAGGCAGGGTTTTTCAGCCAGCTGGGCTCGCAAAGTCTCCAATCTGGAGAGATGACAGACTGACTCTCTTCAGCCCGTACCCTTGCAGCCTTCTGCTCCTCTAGCTTCTTCTGGAGGGCGACGAGCTTCTCTTCATTGACAGCTAGCATGGCTTGGCCTTAGCAATGGCAGCCCGAGCGTGGTAATAGCAAGCTCTGTGTTCTGCATGATAAGCTCAGTATCCCTGAGTCTTCAATCAGCCTTTGGCATTCAGCCTGGGAACGCTCGAGGTTGCTGACCTCTTCGGCAATTTGTACTTCCACTTCCTGTCGCTCTTGCCTTTGGGCAGAGAAAGGAGGCTATCCAGGATGACTTGGGTTTCGTGGAGGGAGTCAGCTTCGTCTAAAGACTTCAGCTCTTCAGGTCACTCTCCAACTGATCCACCACCCGCATACATGCCTGAGCAAGAGGAAGGCCCCCGACTAGCTCGATGTTCTCGGCCACATTCCAGAGAAATCTCCGGGCAAAGTCAAAAAAGACGACGCCCAGAAAGGATAAAGTCGATGCACGATCGCATCGCTTCAAAGAACTGCCGCACCGTACTGCGCGTCAGGAAGTCCATGCTGTCATCACCCGGAACGCTCCCGACCCCCTTTCTATCTCGGAAGAAGGGGTGTAGGCCGGCTCTTTTTGCACAGAAGTCATGCTAACCGCCGATACGGCAAGAGCGGAACCAGCCACTGGTGCTTCCGGAGGTGCTAGCCCTGCGGGAACTTCCGCGACCAATGATGGAGTGGCAAGCACGATTTCCTCAGAAGCTTCATCTGAAACTTGAGTGTGCAATCTCCGGGAGTGGACCTGCCATTGGACCCTCCACCCGAGCCTTCTTGACCTCAGTAATGGCTTCCTCCTCTGGTAGAGTGGAAGGCTCCCCAGTACCAGCAGCTGCCCCCTCTGAGGGCATCTCAGCAGCTGAGGTCTCAATCCCTGTGGTCGAGTCAACTCTCCCACCATCTCCTCAATATGTGAGGAGGTTATAGCCTCGGCATCTCAGCTGACCCTGCAATAAAAATGAAGAATGTCAAGACATCTTCTTCAACATGCAAAGAGAAAATTGGACAGGAGGGGGGAAAGGGTACCTTTAACAGGGATAGCCGCCACTGACGGTGCAGACGAGGCTCGCCTCCATACATTTCCTCTCTGAGATATGGAAGAACTTGCTTTGATCAGGAGGAGCGGGTTCCTCGCTGTAATCGACCTCGTCTCAAAGGGCGCTCTCCCCGATAATGAAGAAGACGACGACTCGGTGTGAGGAAGCTCCGCAATCGGAGCCTTGCCTCCAATCACCCCAGTGGTAGGACTAGGGTCCACAGTCCTAGGAATGGAAATGAAAACGCTGGGAGACCCCGGTTGCCGTACTTCACCTCCCCCTTCGTAAGCAGAAAGAGGCTCGGGCTGAGCTGAGATCCCCAGGATCCAACGTCCTCTCGCCCATTATGTCGACCTCCGGTGACTCGGCATCCTCAGCAACAAGGGCTGCTTGACGAAATCCCCCTCCTCCACAGCCTCGCGGTGCGACTTAGGAGCACGAACTAAAGGGAGAAAATCTTCCTCTTCCGAAGGTTCTCAACTCTGACGACGTCTTCGGGAGGAGCCTCAACTCCAGCAGAGATAGCTCCGGATTGAGAGACTTCAGCCGCCAAGTCCCTCCTAACCTCTTTGGGGCTGGTTCAACAATAGGAGTAGAGCGGTGATGACGCTTACTCGCCAGCTGCTTAGACCTCTTTGCTGGTGGCTCCGCCCTCGTTGCTGGAGGCTCCTCCCTCGTCGCTGGGCTCCGCCCTCGTTACTGACGGCTCATTCTTCGCTCGTGGCTCTGCCCTTGGCGGTCGTGGCTCTGTAGCTCGTGGCTCCCTCCTCGTCCTTCTCCCGACCTCCTTAAGGGCTCTCCGTACTGCTCTACGAGTCTCGTTGGTTTACCAGACTCTGTCCTTGCCTCGAGGCTTGCATTGATGCTCTCGATACATGAAGATGCCGGAAGAAAGTCTGGTGTCTGGACGGCTTGGGAGTACAAGTACAATAGCTTAGACTCATCTGGCACTTGGGCGCTTCGAGAGGTAGACGGAAGGAGTTCCTGTCCCTCCAGCCACACTATAGTACCAGGCCCGAGCACCTCGAACAAGTTCCCTTCGAAGGCGAGATAAGCATTGGGATTCCCGATATAGAGCTGGTCATAGCCGAACTGTCGAGCGAAGCGATTCGGCATGTATGGCTCAATGGTGCATGACGTCCTTGTCGAAAAAGCATATACCCGGGCGAATATTGAGCAACCACCAGAAGGCTCCCTGGGATAACCTCGTGAAATCATCAGGGCCTGCGGAATCGACAAGTAGATCGCCGTAGGAGGCACCAGGGATCTGGAGGAGGCAACGATTGAGCTGATAGTTTGCCGGGGCTGAAAGACGCTTCCGGATGTAAATATATAAGGATCTTCCCACCTTGAACCCTCTAATCGCTGTATGAAGGGACGGAGTCCTCCTTCCAACGCACCGCCGTCATCAAAGAGGGGCAGTGCATCACATACCAGGCCATAAGGTATGTGAAGGCAGCGACCCGAGGATTGGGATGCTTCACCACTGGATTCCCCTCTGCGTCCGTGAGCGGCTTTCCCTCGGAATCCACAGTTTTTGGGGCTCACAAAAGCTTTTAGCCAGCGCCCGCAGCCCGCTCTGAATACCAGCCACCACGGTCGGGAGAAGAGCTATAGGGTTGCCATGGGCCAGAAGCACCGCCGGGTACACCACATCGGCAACTATAACTTCATGTGGCAGCGTGGGCACCACACAACGCTTTAGCCACAGCATCAGAAAACCGCCAGCAGCGCCCGATCGGAGATAGGAGTCCGGGCTTGGTGGTGGAAGCTTTCAAAACCAAGTCGGGGTCGAAACCATCTTCGTTCGATTCTGTGGTGTAGACTTCTCGGGAGCCTGGTCAATCCGGTCTTCGATTCCCTATCAGTGCTGGGAGCCAATCGGGTGATCAAGTGGTCTTTGGTGTTCACATTGGTGAACAAATAACTGGCCCAAGACAGATACGTGACCCCTGCGACCGCCATTTGGTGATCTGACCGCAGATATGGAAGTGACAGAGCACTTCCCAGTAGGTTCGTATATGAGGGGAAACTCCTCCTTCACGTAGCGAAGCTCCAAGCGGTCGGGACATATTCTTCATAGGGCATGTCCCCTGTTACCAGTCTCTGAGACCTCGTGCATCTCGTGTAAGGCAAGGCCCATCTCCCTACTGGAGTAAAGACGTCCCCGTCAAGGGATTGTAACGTTCTAGGATCCCAAAGAAGTTTTGAGAACTTTGAGGGATCCCCCACTGTACAGCCCTGACCGCTGGGACAGTCCTATGCGCCTCAGCAAATCCCCGAGCTCGGTAAGGACAAAGCCAACCATCTGCCCACCAGTAATTCGCTGGGGAATAGACCCACCCATATGCACGGAACGCAACTGGATAGTCACCCTCCGCTGCCATGAACATGTTGAGGAAGGTGGCGCCAATGTGCGGTATCTCTCCAGACGGGATCCTCCCTCTTGCGCGATCCAGGGAAAAGGCCGATAACCGACCCGTCATGGCCGTCATGACGGTGTGCACTTGGTGGTGGGAGCCCAGATCGCCAAGAGTAACCTCAGGAGCATATCGAGCAAGGTCAAACTCCATCTTCCGCGGGACGGACATATGCTGGTAATAGAAAATAGGGTACATCCTATCCATGGCCGGAGAAAGAACCTTCTGCCCCCTATTGACGGAGCCATGTGTAAGTCCCTTCGTGCACGCGATGGCCGCCATCGTGGATATGATCCCCGAAGAAGAAGGCGGGCTTCTTCAGCTGAATGCCATCATCCGTGGTGAATGCTGCATCGGTCATCAGCACTCGAAGAGTCCTCATCTCGACATTCGAGAGCTTCTTCTCACGAGAGCCGCGGCTGTCGGCAGTCACAGGGGCAGTCCTTTGCAGCACAAAGGTCAGGTTCCGGTCAGCTCCACCTACATGCCCAAAATGGCGTATCTTGGGGAGTGAAGTAGCAGGTTGCGGCGCTGCAAAAAGATAAAGACACTTAAGTCAGATGCTTTACCAAAAGTAAAGAAAAATACTAAGTGTTCTGCGTCCAAACGCAGAAAAAGATACTGGACGCAGGAATCATCAAATCCGCGTCCAGACCGCAAATCTGCGTCAAGAAGCACAGAACGCAAAGATTGAAGCACTTATGAAATTCCAAGTACTTGGACTCAGACGCCAGATTCATCAAATTGGCGCCTGATGACACAGAACGCAAGGATCAAATCCGCGTTCTGCAAACCAAGACTTGCGGAATTCAAAGTACTTGGACTCAGACGCCAGATTCATCAAATTGGCGCCTGATGGCACAGAACGCGAGGATCAAATCCGCGTTCTGCAAACCAAGATTGTGGAATTTCAAGAGTACTTGGACTCAGACGCCAGATTCATCAAATTGGCGCCTGATGACACAGAACGCAAGATCAAATCCGCGTTCTGCAAACCAAGACTTGTGGAATTTCAAAGTACTTGGACTCAGACGCCAGATTCATCAAATTGGCGCCTGATGACACAGAACGCGAGGATCAAATCCGCGTTCTGCAAACCAAGACTTGTGGAATTTTCAAGTACTTTGGACTCAGACGCAGATCATCAAAATGGCGCCTGATGAAACAGAACGCGAGGATCAAATCCGCGTTCTGCAAACCAAGACTTGTGGAATTTCAAAGTACTTGGACTCAGACGCCAGATTCATCAAATTGGCGCCTGATGGCACAGAAACGCAAGGATCAAATCCGCGTTCTGCAAA